>JAODAL010043607.1:0-33687 GCA_025379985.1 Phyllomedusa bahiana
GACCCCTATGATTCGTAAGTTGTTCCTTCTTGACCTGTTTTCCAGGTCCTCCAACTTATCTTTTAGTTGCCTGTTTTCCTGAGCTAGGTCAGAAAGATCGGAGCGAACTTTATTCATGTCGCTGGTGAGGTCTTGGAGCTGTAGGTCATGATCATCAAGACGCTCAGAATGGATTTTGACATCTGCTTTCACTTGGGCTACAATGCGTGCTACAGAGGCGGTCAGGGAAGCTTGGAGATCCTCTGAAATCTGTTTAGCTACCTCCGTTACTATCGTCGCGAAATGAGGGCTTGAAGGATCTATCTGTGAGTGATTCACAACAGGGATGTGGGTCTGATCTGCAGACAGGGCTGTAGCGGCTGCTGAGGGCTTGCAGGCAGATCCCCTACCGGGGCAAGAGCAAAGCTGGTCGCTAGGGTTTGCTGCGGCACCAAATGGGGAGGCTCAGGAGAAGCTGGGAGCTGGTCCTTAGCATCCTTCCCTGCTTGTTTAACACCTTTGTTGCGCCCCATTTTGCAAACAAATTTTTCCATCGGCTGCCGGATTGGCTGTCCAGGGCTTGTGGATAACTTTGTAACTTAGAGAGCCCAGTGGCGAGGTGAGATGGGTGGGGGGTCAGTTGCTAGGTGAATAAAGGGTTAAGAATCAGTGTGTGCCTGAGGGTATGCGGGCCTAGGGTACAGGGCACGAGGGATGTTGGATGCTCCCCACAACACTGAGCAGTCTCTGAAGGTATGCGACCCCTGAGTGGAGACCAAGGAGAAGGTGTCCAAGGGTCCCCTCGGGTTTATTAGAGCTGGTAAGACCTCAGACCTGGCGCACCCCTTTCATACCTTATCAGGCTCAGTCACTGGTCTGTCCCTTCCAGGAGGACCTTTGCAGGGGAATCGAGTCCGGCTGTCCGCCAAGATATCGGGCGGTGTGAGTGCGCTTGAACCTGGGCGAGCCGGTTAGCCGTGCTGTGCGGCTGATGCCCCCTTCCAACTGCAGCGGCGCACAGGCAATGCGCCCGTGAATGCGGGGTTCGCGGGCAGGTCGTTTCCTCGCTGTCCCGGCTCTTGTGAAGACGCGCGGCCGTTCCGGGACCCTCCGGTAAGTCCCCAGGTCCTGTCTTCTCTCTGCGGGTTGCAGACAGGCTGGATTACCGGGATTAGCTGACGCCGCTCCCGATGCCTCCTTCCGACTGCAGTGGCTCACCGACAATGCGGCCGTGGATGCGGAGTTCGCGGGATTTTTGCTTCCCCGCTGTCCCGGCTCTTATGATTGCTTGCGGCTGTTCCGGGACCCTCCGGTAAGTCCCCAGATGCTTTCCCCTATCAGCGGGCTGCAGGCAGGCCAAATTGTCGGGTTTAGCTTGCGGTGACGCCCGAAAGTCCAGGAGCTCCCAAACTAAGCTCCTAGCATGGTGGCGCCAAAACCGGAAGTCCCACCAGTACCCCTACTTAAAGGGATTGTCTCACTACAGTGATTCATCCTGTTTTCTTGGTTTCATTTTGAATTCAGGGGCGTGTTTACTGGCTCCCACTAGGCTGCAGTAGAAGCCAGGTCTGTAGCTATAGCAACCAGTGCTGACAGCCTATCAGGAGAAGTTGAACAGGTCTGTAGCTATAGCGACCTGAGGAGCTGATGCAGCCCATACAAGAGGGGATATCTCAGAATAGGTAGGACACTGACAATGGACAAAGTGACTTGTTTTTGCAAGATCTTTAGCATAAAAAGCAATCCTTGTAGTGAGACAACCCCTTTAATGGGCCCATGTAAAGCTGCGCAGGTTTCACATCTGGTATGTCTGCTTCTGAATTGAAATTAGATAGAGGTGGCGGTGTAATATAAAAACTATTTTATAAATATTCCCTATAGCACTGCTATACTGTCCCTCTGCTTTCCTACACCTCATCAAAATAATAGCTTCATGCAGCTATAAAACATTAGCCCACAATTAAATTTCTTTTGATGTTTCCCAGAAATTTTTGAACATTTAGCTGCATCCTATAAAAAAGATATCAGGCTGACGAGGCTGCGGCTGCAGAGATAATTTTACTAAATAAGGGAAAAGGATTTCGTAGCCTTCAGAGGTCAGCGATAGCTCATAAAATAAATGGAACCATGTTACGCAGAACTGAAATATCCGCCTCACACAGCAGACAAGATACAAGCCAATCCTCTGGGAGACTGAGAAAGTTCTGATACAGGTTGAGTCAATACGACGGCCGGCCTGTGTGCTCTGTGTATAAAGTTGCGCATTTTCCTTGGCACAAAAAGTTACTTTCACCTTCAAAAGCGGTGATAAAGATGAATATAGAGTCAGTTCCCGGCTTCTCTGGACAGGAGCTCTGCATTTCTTATGTATACAGCGCCCCTTAACATTGGACGAAATTCTATATGGAATAATGTTTTCCTTTTCTCGCTTTTCCCTCATAGCTTTTTTTATGGGTCAAAGTCATTATTTTACATTCAACTTTTGCTCTCTGATCTGAACCGTCTGCTTCAGTCCATGGCCTTGATTTGGCAGTGGCACAAAAGTTCACCATGTTGAACGAATGAGTGAGCAATAATGTTCCATAAGATGGGCTTTGTTTGGAAAGTATCAGCCCATTCCTTGTACTTTGATATAATGATATGTGAAGGGTCTCAGGTAGTTCAGGCACTAGGATGTACTATTATAGAAAGATGACCACACAGGCCCTGTACAATTCTCATGTGGTCACAGCCATAAAACATAGCTGAACTTTTGTAATGAGCAGGTGTCAGGGGACCCATAGATTCAAGGGTGTGGAGTGATGGTGATCATGCCTACCAGTGAAGATGTGCCGAGATCTGTAGTGTGATAAAGGATGCACAGAGAAAGTAGCAAGTTGGGGTCATGCCAGGTTTTGCTTATTGCTCTAGCTTAGGAGGTTAAAGGGGTTGTCTCGCTACAAAGAATAGCTTTCAAAATGTAGGGAACACTAAATGAAGATGTTTTCCAAATATATTGCGTTGTTCATCTTTTTTTTGTTAAGGAGCTACAAGTGATTTTATCACCTTCTGTGCTCTCTCTGGTTCTCCAAGTGATGGACCTGTGTACTCCTTTTCCCCTGCTGTTTGTTCTATCTGATAGCAGGGAGTGATGTCATCACACAGGTCATGGGCAGCAGTGAGAGCTTGTGTGTTATCTGATCTTTCAGACAAAAGACTAATTACTCTACTGTTTACATTAGCTCAGAAGCTTCTCCAGACCTCAGAGAAGGTAATTTATTTAATGTAGACTAAAACAGAGAAGTCTGAATACATGGAGCTTATGTGCTAATTACAGACAGCTTGACCAGGAAGTGACAGAGCCAAGCAGAATTATTTCATTCATGCATCCTATGAAACTTTGAGATGAGACAACCCCTTTAAGTTAGTTTCCACAGCGATTACTCAGGTACCCTGATATCTAGGCACTTAAATCTCCTCTAGCCTTCTTCATGTGGACAAGCTATGTGCATATACACACCACTGTTGGATTTTGTGTGCATCCGTTATCCTGAGGGAACCCCTGTCTCTGTGAAGATATGTAAGCTCTTCTCTATGTATATCTGTGTACCTGTTGAAGTTACTGCAAATAAAGTTTATTGTGAATTTAAAAAAGTTACAGTTTCCACAAATGTTCAGATTCAGTAATTGCACAATGCTTCACATCCAGGGGTACATTCTCTAATTTTAGTTTATCACATATTTCTCTATCCTATCTACAGCACTTCACCGGCCAAGCAGAATTAAATCAGTATGTTTCTACCTTCTCTGGTAAACTAGGGGCTCCCCGTGCCCCTATCACTCTGAACCATACATGCCAACTCTCCCGTTTTTGGCGGGGGGGTCCCGCTATTTGGGGTCCCCTCCCGCCCTCCCGGGGGAGTTGGCATTCCTCCCGCCGCCTGCAGGCGGCGGGGGTCCTTTAAATTACCGCGGCGCAAGAGTAGCGCTGGTGCGCTACTCTTGCGCCGCGGGACCGCTCCTACAGGCGGGTGAGCGGCCGCTGCGGCCGCTTCACCCGCCTGCGGTCTCACTGTGCGGGGAGGAGGGATCGCTCTCCTCCTCCCTCCTCTCCCTGTATGTACGGCGCCGGTGTGTGCGCCGTACATACAGGTCAACGGCGCAGGGGGAAGTGACGCGCGGCTGCAGGGGAGTGACGCGCGGCTGCTCTCACTTCCCCCTGCGCCGCTGAAGAGATCGGGCAGGAGCTGGCCGCGCTGCAGGAGCCTGGTAAGGTAAGTGGATTTTATTATTTGATTTTTATTAGCTTTAGGGGGCTCTACCTGGCTAACAGAGAGGGCAACTACCTGGCAACAGAGGGGGCACTACCTGGCAACAGAGGGGACATCTACCTGGCAACAGAGGGGGCACTACCTGGCAACAGAGGGGGCACTACCTGGCAACAGAGGGGACATCTACCTGGCAACAGAGGGGGCACTACCTGGCAACAAAGGGGGCACTACCTGGCTAACAGATGGGGGCACTACCTGGCAACAGAGGGGGCACTACCTGGCAACAGAGGGGACACTACCTGGCAACAGAGGGGACACTACCTGGCAACAGAGGGGGCACTACCTGGCTAACAGATGGGGGCACTACCTGGCTAACAGATGGGGGCACTACCTGGCTAACAGAGGGGGCACTACCTGGCAACAGGGGGCACTACTGGCAACAGAGGGGGCACTACCCGGCAAACAGATGGGGGCACTACCTGGCAAACAGATGGGGGCACTACCTGGCTGACAATGGGGGCACCTACCTGGCTAACACTGGGGGGCACCTACCCTGCTAACAATGGGGGGCACCTACCTGGCTAACAAAGGGGGGCATCTACCTGGCTACAAATTTGGCTCTACCTGGCTACAGAGGGGGCATCTACTTGGCTACAAGGGGGCATCTTACCGGCCTGTAAGGGGCACTACCTGGTTATGGGGGGCTACTACCTGGCTATAAGGGCATCTACCTGGCTTTCTTCCAAAGCCGTTATGCAGTTAGGTGAAGTGGGTGTGGCTTTTTTTGAAGGGGCGTGGCATACCAACAAGATGGGCGTGTCCATGCAAATTTTTGCCGCGACGCGCTACGCGCGCCGCCCACTAGATTCTCCTGCTTTTTCATTTTCGAAAGTTGCCAACTGTGCTCTGAACCTGGCCAATGGCTGATGTCAACTGTCACCTGCATCTTTCCTTCTTCTCTATATCTGTCTCTTTCCCTCTATGTAGCATTTCAGTTTCTTGTCTGTGAGTATTCTCTTGTTCTGCTTGATCTTGCATAAAGGGCCTTGACAGTCTTTGCTTCACTGATGGCTGATGGGCAGATGACCACTTTTGCTGCAATAACTAGAACTAATCACTGCCAAAAAAATATTTACATAGTGTCGCTCATAAGAACTCTTATCACAGCAAAAATCACAACTAAAACTTAACCTTTAATCAGGTATACTCTAAGTTAATTACATATTCAAATATCATAGAAACCACAGAAAAATCTTACGGTTGCCGTAAAGCTTCAATAACATGAAAAGAATGTGAGATGTCACAATGAGAGAAGTTGGATCGATAGCAGGCTTTTTTATGATCTGTGAAGGCCATGGTTATCAGCTGTTATTTTCTCCAGACCCCCTATAGTCATATAACCCCTGATAAATCCCACTTGATTATCAAGAAGTAGGGGGAAACGAGCTGGGTAATCCCCATAGAGAGTAATCTCTACAGAGGGTTGTTGTTTTTTTGAGGCCTTGCATCTAATTGAATTGGTGCTTTTATACTTGCAACTTTTTTGCATTTTGTGGGAATTTATAAATAAAGGAAGTAATAGGGTGAATTAGAGTGAGTCTTGGGGCTGCCCTTTTCGGAGCAATGACCCTAATAATATATAGGACTAAAGTAGTAATGTACTAGGAGTTAGATAGACTGTTATTTTCCTTAATTATTATTTTTTTCCCCTATAGCCCTATCTGGATGCATCGGATGTAAGGAATCTCTTAAAATACCAAGAATTGCATCAAATCCCTATGAAGTGAAACTAAAATACCCCACATTCTTTTCATGCAATTGAAGCTTTCCAGCAACCATAAGATTTTGTGGTTTCTATGATATTTGTATATGTAATTAATTATTTTACAGTATACCTGATCAAAGGTTAAGTTTTAGTCTTGATTTTTGCTGTGATAAGAACATCTAGTACTAGTAACCTGAACTCTACTACCTACTAATAACTACTGACAATTAACTCTACCCAGGATCCCCTTAAAGCCCCTGAATGGCTGCTGGACTGCAGGTGAGTTTGATGTTTAAAAGGGTTTTACCACAAAGTAAAATTGATGTGGGAAGCTTACAAATTAACATTTTCACCATTCATTATTATTAAAAATGATGTACCAATTTTGTTTCAGCTGGTGCCTAAGTGATTCATAGTGTTCAGCTCATCTCCAGGGGATACAACCAGTGACAAGAGCTCCTCAGTCCTGGCTGCACATGCTCAGACATCTCCTCTCAGGCAGCTACTGTCAGCAGTGAAGACTGCTGAGCGAGTGTTCAACCCCAGGTGCTGTCATTCTACTCGCGCCCTCTGTACTCCTTAGTAATTAGTCAAACAGTGCAAATAAATAAAAGGAAAAAAGAAACCTCAATCAGGTCTGTGCATTGGTACAAAAAAATACACATATTCCTGCGGGGATTTAAACCTAGGACACCAATGCTGTAAGGCAGAAGTGCTCACCACTCAGCAACATTGTAGCTACTCACAGCTCTTTACATAAACAGACTTTTATTTGACTAGAGTGAGCACACTGTGGGAAAAGGCATGGTGGGTCACATTATATGCAGTTCAAACAAATCATACACGCCCAGCTCTAAACACACTGAAATCTGAAGCAGGACAAATCAGGCATGAAATGCCTTCATGGTAAAAACCCTTTAACTCATCAGTGCAACCATAAAAGTGCAACATTATCATCATTATAATAAATTCATACATTTCTATAATACAAGTATACATATCAGACCACTAATAGACTGCCCCACAACACTCTACACTTTCATCACAACTGCCCCGATAGGAGTACATTTTCTGTACCTTTTCAGTAGTGCCATTAAACTTGATTTGGACAGTCTGCAGGGGAAGGGACTTCTTGTACTCATGTGCCAGTGATCATCAGACACAGTGCAGTGATGTAAGGATAGATTCTATAACCTGATAAAAGTCCCCAGTTTTTGCAGGACTGATCTGTAAAATTAATCTTAAAAAAGTGAGATTATGTAAATCTACCAAGGAGCGCCGGTGAAGACAAGGGGCCTCTTGGACTCCGTTCCACGGCATAGGCTTTGCCAACTCTGCACAGTGACCAGTGGATCCACCATCCTCTCCTCTGAGCAGCGTGACACTAGGTACGGATCTTCTGAGATTGCTGTGATGATACATAATGATTATTTTTATTGCATAGTTATAGAGTAACTGTACATAGTTTGCAAGGTTGAAAAAAGACAGATGTCCATCCAGTTCAGCCCACTGACAAACAGTTGAACGACAAGCGATCAACGTCCTGCGCCAGGACTAAAGCCAGAAATGACACACTGACATGCGCAAAAAACAGGCCAGTTTTTGCGCATGTCGGTGCATCATTTCCGGGTTTAGTCCCGGCGCCGGACGTTGATCGCTTGTCGTTCACCTACAGCCTGATTCGGATTACTGCCCGAAACACGTCAGCAGTGACTGGTTTTTCTTGTGGGGATTTTTTAAATGTTCCAATAAAGCGGACTGCTTTTATTTTACTTCATCCATTGTCCGGTTGCTGTATCGCTACCTAGTTCTGCCTTCTTGTGGTACACGTCCCTCCAGACGTGCATAGAACTCCTCCTTTTGATCAAAAATGTGAACTAAGAACCTCAACATTTTTCATGTATCCTAGGTAGCAGAAATGCTTTTTAAAAAATTCCTTTGTCCCCTTTGATAGTTTCTTTAGTTGATAGTGTGCTACTGATATTGGAATGTGTATGATTCTGCCACCACAATGCTTCATAGTAGGGTAATGTGCAGTGCTGACTTTTCTCCACACATAGCGTTTGGTTTTTAGGTCTCAAATGACCATAGCACCTTCTTCCACATGCTTGCTGTGTCCCCTAGCTTTTTGCAAATGGGGCTTCTTATGGCTCGCTTTCAAGAATTGGCTTCTTCTTGCCACTCTACCATAAAGGCCAGATTTGTGGAGTACATAAATAATAGTAGTTCTGTGGACAGATTCTTCTACCTGAGCTGTGGTCTCTACAGCTCCTCCAGGTAGATCCTGGGCCTTTTGGATGCTTCTGTAATAAGTGCTCTGCTTGTCTGGGCTGTCAGTTTAGGTGGGCAGCCATGTCTTGGTAGGAAAGCAGCTGTGCAATACTCCTTCCATTTATGGATGACGGACTAATATAAGGGGTTAATATAACTAGCACTTTTTATAGAGGCAGGGGTGCTTATTGAAAGGCCTGCAGCCAGTCGGTGTGAGGGAGAAGGGAGGGACTGACAAGTTGAGTGTAGTTTGGTTGTGAGTTAAAGTTAAATGGGTTTCCAAGACTTTTAAAAACTCCCTACCTCCTCTCCCTGTGATAAAATTGAAAATTAACCCAATATTACCATCATCACCATTCCAGCACTGCCAGGGTTCCAGTGTTTCCTTCTCTGGGTCCCTTACTGATGACACCACATTTATGGATCACATGATGTTGTACCAATATCTGGCCTCAACATGTGACCATAGAGGTCAAGGATTGCCTGCAGCTTCTTGTGATCCATGAACCAGACATCATAAGTGAGGGACTGGGGTGGTGGAAGGGGAATTGCAGCTCCGACAGTGCTAAAACTCGTCCTTGCAAAATCTACCACATCTTAGAATTCTATATTTTTCAGCAGCTTCCTACCTGTGGCCACCTCTGTACAAACTCCACATGGGGTGATAGGTGGGGAGGTTATGGGGTGATAGGTGCAGGTGGAAAGGTTATGGGGTGATAGGTGGAATGGAGTGATAGGTGGAGGTGAGAGGACTATGGGGTAATAGGTGGAGAGGTTATGGGGTGATGAGGGGTTGTATTTTGTGTTGGCACTAGGATGCATAAAACAATGCATGTCAGACTCATTGGATTATGTCAGACCAAAGTTAGATTGATTTCTTTAACACAATGGTGATGTTTTTATTTAAATAAAAGTTTTTATGTTAAATTTGTGTGTTTTTTTCCAGTTATAGTAATGGAGGTATCTGAAAGATGCCTCTTCTTTACTAGCGCTCAGGCTTGGTGTCAGTCAGCAGTAGTTTTTGTCATCCCAAGGTTGACACTAACCCTGTGTCATTGTTACCCCAGTACCCAACACACCAGGGGTACTGATAAGAGCCGGGTAACCATCAGAATATTACCCTCTAATGTTATGGTCCACTTCTGGGGCAGCTGTGGGCTGGTATTTTTAGACTGGGAAGGGACCAGTGTTAGTAGACCTTCCCATTCTAATAGTATCAGGCTGCTGCTGTCGGTTTTACCTTGGCTGGTTATGGAAAATGGGAGGGACCCCACTTCGTTTATTTTTTCAAAAATCATTTATTTATTGATAATTCTAAAGCGGGCAACTCCTGTAAACATTACAGTGGATGCCCATATTTAGATTCTCATTAAAGAAATAATTTTCAGGAAAAAATGTGACGTGGAGTCCTCCCTATTTTTTATAACCAGCCAAGGTAAAAACGACAGCAGCCTTATACTATCAGAATGGGAAGGTCCATGAATACTGGTCCTTTCCCATTTTAAAAATACCAGCCTGCAACTGCTCCAGAAGCGGACCTTCAGATTTAAAGGTTCCACTTCTGATGGTTACTGGCTCTTCCCAGTACCCCTGTTGTGTTGGGTACTGGGGTAATAGTGACACAGGGTTAGTGTCAGTCTTGGACAAAAAACACCGCTGGCTGACACCAAGAGGGAGCGATAGTAATGAAGAGGCGTCTGTCAGACACCTCCATTGCTATCACTGGAATTATATGGAAAAAAAACACACACAAAATGCACAAAAAACTTTTATTGAAATAAACACTCTGACACCAACTCTATTTAACCATTTTATTTGAAAAAAATAGATCCAAGGTTGATCTGACCTAGATCACCAAATCCGAAGTAGTCCAAATGAGAACCTGTAAATAAACAAACATCAGACATACATATAGGCTGGATACCCTATCCAACACGCAGGAAAGCTGGGTGACACCCATCGCCCACAGGTACCATCTAGCTTTCCATGATAGGATTTCTGGGTGGCACCTTTGGGTGATGGAGTGTCACCAAGCTTTCCTGGTAGCTGAATAGGCTTTTGCCATAGGCAATTGCCAGAGTCTGTGCCTTGCGGCCTTTCTACTGCCCCTTGTGACTGCTAGAGACAGACCAGTAGACAGGAGCAAGGTACAGGAGACAAGTGGGCAACTCCTGCCACCTGCGGTCTGTATCCAGCCCCCTGCAGCTGCTGGAGACAGCCTTCAGAGGACAGAAGACAAGTGGGCAACTCCTGCCTTCTGCGGTCTGTCTCCTGCCCCATGAGACCACCAGAGACAAACTGCAGGGGACAGGAGACAGGAGCAAGGGACAGTAGACAAGTGGGCAACTCTTACCCCCATGCACACTCACACACACACTCTTCCCCCACACACTCACACCCCTACCCTGCACATTCAAACGCACACACCGTTCCACCGCATACTCAAACGCACACACCGTTCCCCCGCATACTCAAACGCACACACCGTTCCCCCGCATACTCAAACGCACACACCATTCAGCTGAGGGAGGTTTAACCAACCCTTTAACAACCATTTGCGGGAGGGTTGGAAAGTATGGAGTAGATAGACCAGGGAGTGTACCAAGAAACAGTTTCCTAAGGCGTAATTGCTGCTCTACAGATCCACGGAGAGAGGGAGAGTAAAGGCCTAAAGTAACAGTTAACGGAATTGCCAGAGGAGCAATGGTAATGGAGACGAGAAGTGTGGCAACCCCAAGTGTAATTTGTCTCCCTGCATAATGACCTATATGTGAATTATAACCTGCTGAGCAAATTCTGTGAGTAAAGCCTGAAAGATCGCAAGCACTAAACCTCTCAGGAATCCCACACTGGAAGGCCTGACATCCTTGCACACCTGCTAGTCAGGTGTATCTACCTGCCTGGTACCTGGGATCTACACCCACCACCGTCCTTCTCCTCCTGTGCACCTTACATATATGTAGAAGCCTTCTTCCCTTTAGATGTACAGGTGGTCCCCTTTTTCTAGCTGACCTTTGGCTATTTCTGACAGCTACTCTTTCAGCTGCCATTGAGTCTAGTTCTTGAAACAAACCTACATACATAATTTTACATAAAAAGCAAAATAGCTCCCTAATAAATGTATTTGTTACATACAAATTAGAATTTCCAGCAGTAGCATGCAACGTCCGTGCAAAATGAAATAGTCTGGAGGGATTCCTGCACGTAGCCCACTGTTAGATTACACTGAGTGATGGCAGCCAGTTTTAATAGCTATTTTGAAAGAAGGCTGAAACGTGATCTCGCCGTGTCTGACTTCATGATCTGATCTACAGTAGGTAAAAGAGGAACAGCAAAGCTGCTGTGATACAAAACAACAAAATCTGCTGTACTGTATGTACCAAACAGCCGGTCCATCTGCGATACAGAGCTGATGGCTTATGTTGCATAGTTTGTGAGTTACGTAACGTCCCAGATGTGAACCATGAGAACGTCCCCAGAAGTTATCTTTTATGCTTTTCCTCATCCAGAGCTACAGCACAAAATGTGAAGAATATTCTAAAGTACAGCTTAAACTACAAATTATTTTGTCAAACAATAAAAAAGATATGATGTAAAGATTAAAGGAACACTCGGAATAAGACTAAAACAAAGGAGAGCGACAAAGGGATTCTCTGTTTGTTGTTCTTGGTTTTGATTCTCTTTGCTGTCTACCACCCCATTCGGTCTTATTATAGATACAGTACAGTGTGTTAGAGATAATTAGTTGGGTTCAGAGTATGTTACAGATAATCAGTTGGGTTCAGAGTCCCCCTTTAAGGCCATGTTCACACGGCTTATTCAAGCTGTAATTGCGAGCCGGATTTCGCTCGCAATTACGGCTTGAATAGGGGCGGGCGCGGGGGGCGCCGCTCCCGGCCACATAGACTTTCATTATCCACGGCGCGTATTGCGCCTGGATAATGTGCATGTCACTTTCTCCCCGCCCGGCAGATTCGCCGAGCGAGGAGGAGCGACGGAATCCACTGTTCTCTATGAGAGCAGTGGATTACTGTAATGACAGGGACGGATTGGAGCCGTACTGCAGCGCAAATCCGGCTCGCAGTACGGCTCCAATCCGTGCCAAATAAGCCGTGTGAACATGGCCTAACCTGTAATTAAGAGAAACTGTAACTCTTTTATTTATTTATTTATTTATTTATTTAATTGATGGACCCGAACAGCTACTGGCCCCTTTGTATGCAGTTTGTGGATCCTGCCATACCTTCGTGCATGTGACCACTGAGGCAGTGATTGGCTTACAGTCACTTGAGCAGTCATATCATGTGATATCATCGGTGGGGACCAGCAGGGAATACTGGAGCAGTGATGGAACAGAACCGGTAGCACTTGAGTGGGTGAGTACCTTCTTTAAATTTCATAGAGGAAGTCCTCTGTTGATGATCTTCATGTCTTGACCAGAGTGTACAAGGAACATCTCTCCCTCTGCAGAAACGGTCCCATCCTGCATTCTATAGACAATCCATTCATTTACATAGTTTGTAAGGCAAAAAAAAAGACCGGTGTCCATCCAGTCCAGCCTATTGTGCTATAGTGTTTATCCAGAGGAAGGAAAAACCCCCATGAGGTAGAAGCCAATAGTCCTCATTTTTGGGAAAAAAATCCTTCCTGACTTCAATCTGGCAATCAGAATAAATCCCTAGATCTGGTCTGATCAGTGGCTATTATAATGGGAGAATGATGTTCTCGTCATGTGCATCTATGCCCCTTTTAATGCACCCAATGATCCTATTTGTCTTGACAGCTGCTGCCTGACACTGGCTGCTACAATTAAGTTTATTGTACACCAGGATTCCCAAGTCCTCTTTTTTCCAGCGTGTTTCCAATTAACAAGTGAACATGTTAACCTTGCATGTGTCCATGTTAAACCTCGTTTGCCACTTCTCTGCCCAGGCCTCCAACTTATCCAGATCCCTTTGTAATAAAACATTATCCTCTATTGCAGGGGTGTCAAACTGCGGCCCTCCAGCTGTTGGGAAACTACAACTCCCATCATGCATTTGTATAAACTATAACAGTGGGCATGATGGGAGTTGTAGTTTCCCAACAGATGGAGGGCCGCAGTTTGACACCCGTGCTCTATTGTGTTGATTACTTTACAGAACTTAGTATCATCTGCAAAGATTTTCTACTGTGCAATCCATGTGTAAGATCATTAACGAATGTATTAAAGAGAATAGGGCCCAAAACTGACCTCTGTGGTACCCCGCTAGTAACAGGGATCCAGTCTGAGTATGTACCATTAATCACCACCCTTTTTTTTTATCACTGAGCCAGTTACTTACCCACTTGCACACATTTTCCCCCAGTCCAAGCATTCTCATTTACTTACCAACCTTTTATGTGGCACAGTATCAAATGCTTTAGAAAAATATAGATATATGACATCCAGATCCACCCCGATCCAGACTAGAACTGACCTCCTCATAAAAGCTGATGAGATTAGTTTGACAGGACCGATCCTTCATAAACCCATGCTGGAACGGCATTATACATTTATTTTCAGTAAGAAACTCCAGGATAGCATCTCTTAGAAAACCCTCAAACATTTTAGCCACAACAGAGTTTAAACTTACTGGCCTATATTACCAGGATCACTTTTTGACCCCTTTTTGAATATGGGCACCACATTTGCTATACGCCAATCCTTTGGGACATACCTCATTACTAAACAGTTCATAAGTATTAAGAATAGGGGCATGTCTATCACATTACTTAATTCCATTTGGACACAGGGGTATATACCATCAGGACCTGGTGATTTGTCTATTTTAATCTTAAGACGGAGCTCTACTTCTTCCTGGGATAGACAAGAAATATTTAAGGTGGAGTTTACCTCATCTCTCTGCTCATCAACAGGAAGGTCATCTTCCTCGGTAAATACAGTGAAGAAAAAATAGTTTAATAGGTTTGCTTTCTTCTCATCGCCCTCTACAGTCTCTCCCTCAATACTTTTCAATAGGCCAACATTTTCTGCTTTAATCTATTTACTATTTATATATACTGTGTTCCAAATTATTATGCAAATAATTTTTTCTTATTTCCCAAAATTACCTATATGAATTGCAGTCATTGTAATTTTCCAGTTATCAACTATTAGTGTATAATTGAAAGGATTTTGAACAAACTGCCTATGATAACAGTATATTTTATAAAAAAAACAAAACAAAAAAAACTCAAAATGCACTCAAAATGCATGTTCTAAATTATTATGCACAGCAAAGTTTTCAACCTTTTCCTTTTTATAACGAACAAAAAAATGGTCATTTGTGAAATTATAAGCATTAGCAGGTTATTACAAACTGAAATGAAACAGTTTTCAAGTCAAAACTTTATTCGAGGTGAGTTACATGTGCACATAGGACCCCTTGTTCGAAATGAGCTTCTGAACTCTCTCGTCCATTGAATTTGTCAGGTATTGGATTGTTTCTGCTTTAATTGTTTTGCATGAGGACAGAATACCCTCCCAGAGCTGTTGCTTTGATATGAACTGCCTCTCGCCATCATAGACACTCCTTTTGATGATGCTCCAGAGGTTCTCAATGGGGTTGAGGTCAGGGGAGCATGGGGGCCACACCATAAGTTTGTCCCCTTTTATGCCCATAGCAGCCAGAGATGCAGATGTGTTATTTGCAGCATGAGACGGTGCATTATCATGCATGAAAATGATCTTGCTGCGGAATGCACGTTCTTCTTCTTGAACCATGGCAGGAAGTGCTGTTTGAAGAAAACTCCATACATTTGGAGTTCATCTTTACACCTTCTGGGATCCTAAAAGGGCCGACAATCACTCTTCCCATGATTCCAGCCCAAAACATTACTCCACCTCCTCCTTGTTGGTGCTGTAGCTGTGTTTGCATGGGGTGTCCATCAACCACCCATCCTCCACTCCATCCATCTGGACCATCGAGCGTTGCACGGCACTCATCAGTGAACAAAACAGTTTTGAAGTCAGTCTTCATGTATTGTTTGGCCCATTGGAGTCGTTTCTGCTTGGGTGCAGTGGATAGAGGAGGTCGGACAGATGGCTTACGCACAGCTGCAAACCTATGAAGGACCCTGCATCTTGTTGTTCAGGGACGTTGGAGGCACCAGCAGCTTCAAAAACTTGTCTGCTGCTATGACAAGGCATTTTTGCAGCTGCTCTTTTAACATGACGTAATTGCCTGTTGGAAAGAGTCCTCCATTTCCCTTATCAGCACGCACACGTGTGTGCTGTGAATCAGCTACATACTTCTTGATTGTGAGATGATCACGATGAAGTGTCTTTGCAATGTTGATTGTAGTCATGCCTTGACCTAAACACTCCACAATTTGTTGCTTCTCAGCAGCCGACCCATCCTTTTTCTTTCCCATTTTGGCTGAAAATGTAGGCTGCTTAATAATGTGGGACAGCCTTCTTAAGTAGTCTTGCCTTTAATTGGACACACCTGCCAAACTTATTAGCACAGGTGTCTACAAATGTTTTCAGTGATATAAAGAGCCCTGACACACATCAATGAGTTTAACTGATAAACAAAAAAATTCTTACCTTATCACTCCTAAACACTTTTTGCATAATAATTTGGAACACAGTGTAGTTAAAAATACTTTGGGGTCAGTTTTACTTTCTATGGCGAAATGTCTTTCTGTCTCCAGCTTTGCTGCCTTTATCATTATTTTAAATATTTTATTTTTTTCCTTATACCTTTTTTGTGCTTCTTCCCTGCCCTCCTTTTTAGGTAACTTAAACGCTTTTGCTATATATTTCCTACTTTACATCTCTGTTGATCCACACTGTTTTTTTCCTGTTTTGAATCATTATATTTCCATATGGTAGGTACCACTCATAGTGATTATAAATAGAAGCTAAGACTCATACTTATCTAAAGGACGCTCCCGTTCACTCCTGGCTACAGGTTCATTCATTCTGGCTGTAGCACAGAATGACCTTCATTCACGTGACAGCTGCAGCTAATTAAAGGCCACAGAGATCAGGTGCATGTGATGTTGTGGCCTGTGATTGGCTGCACCTGTCACGTGAACTATAAATGTTCACTGCTTTCATCCGAGATGTACGAAACGGCAGTCGGGAGTGAACGGGGGTGTCCAGGAGATAAGTATGAATCTTAGCTTCTATTTTTAATCATGCCCAGACAGACATACAAGCATTATTAAGTCCTGGAATACCACTTTAAATTTTGATTAGTGCTTCTAAAAGGTATACTGCCCTGATGGCACTCCTGGGTGAGAGGGGCTGTTCATCAGTATTATGCACCTGTGTAATCTCTCCCATATAGCTCTTTGTGCCTCCTGTCCTGAATGGAGTTGACCTGCCTCTGTAGTAGTGAGTATGGCTTTTTCTGTCATTTGGAGTAGATTTATCCCTTTTTCTGTAAATGGTAAAGTTAGAGTAGGGACCCTTTTAACAAGTCTAGATTGTGCAAAGCAGACTATGGCTACAGCTGTTAATTGTAAATTACATGATGACAACTGTTGGAATTGGGTTAAAACCCTGAGTTGCAGTTGTGGCATAGTATGAACATTTGAAAATCAATCTCACCTTCAAGTCTGGTCAAGGCATCTTCACTTGGTCAAGACCCCTGCAACATAGAGCAACTCTCTCTCTCTGGAGGACTAAGTTACATCCATGTGAACATCCAATTGATTTCAGTGGGTGCCATATAATGCATAATGCAGGTCTGTCAATGCTGCTTTATTGGTACTGGGATCATGAATATTGTGGGATCATAACTACAAATCTGCTCTTTTTTGTTCTTGAAACAATATTTATTTGGGGGGAGTAATTGGTACAACAGCTGATCCTTCCTGGAATGATAGATATTTTCATAATACATCCACCTTAATTTCTATTCAGGATTTCTAGCTTCTTTTTCATTCAGTAACAACCGACCACTCATAACTGCTTATAGTTGTGGGATCTGCCTCAGTGAAGAGGTTTTGTCCAAAAAAAAGCATCCCTTTTACTGGTGAAACACGTCCCTTACATTGTCCTTTACCATGAGCTTTTTTTGACATATTTATTTTATTCAGATTTCCATGCAGCGTGCCAGGGTCACAGCGGAGAGGATGGGAGTAGTAGTGGCTTACTTACAGTTGAAACCAGAAGTTTACATTCACTATATAAAAAGACACATTTTATATCACGGTGGCGGTCGCTCACCAAGCCCAGACGACACTACAGTGAAGAGGGGACTGCAGATGATGGAGATATTCCCTAGGGGAATGCTCTGAAGGTCCTAGTAGTACTCAACTGCCTGGGATGGTGGGCGAGGTGCCCTTGGTGTGCTGAGCAGATAAACTGGCAGGAAACCAGACTGGCAGACAAAATCACTTCTCCTTTACTCAGAGCTAAATGGATAACACACAGCTTTAGCCATTCCCACAGTCTAGTTACAAGTCAGCAGCTTGCATAGCTCACTTCAAGAAGCACCACCAGGAACGCACAAAAAGGTCCCCAAAGTACTGGACTATACAAACAAGGAGCCTTCCTTAACCCTAGGTGATCCGGACATCTTTCCTTAGAACTACATTGGTGTAGAGCCAGGCCATAGGCGAACTGTTTATCAGAAACATTATACCAGACAATATCAACACTATAAAACTTTCATAATGTGCTATAACACCAATCCTGCATTCATTACATTCATTTATATGCAAACAGTTAGGTCCATATATACATATATATATCTTAGGACACTGACACAAAGTTTGTTTTGTGTACCTGTTTACTGAAACATATTCAAGTTGTAGCTATATAAAGGGCATGGACATAAAGTCCAGACTTTCAGCTTTCATTTGAGGTTATCAACTTTAAAATTGGATCAAGGGTTTAGGACCAAAAGTAATCGGACAAATTAAATCATTGTAAAAAAAATATTAATTTCTAATACTTGGTTGAAAACCATTTGTTGGTAATGACTGCCTTAAGTCTTGAACTCATGGACATCACGAGACGTTGTGTTTCCTCCTTTTTAATGCACACATGAAAGCTGAAAGTCTGGACTTTATGTCCATTATATAACTATAACTTGAATATGTTTCAGCAAACAGGTACAAAAAACAAAACTTGTGTCAGTGTCCAAATATATATGGACCTAACTGTATGTTACAAAACAAAAGAAGACTTCATCAATGCATCCAAAATTGAAAAGTAAAGATATCAAGCCCCATTATTAACAATTTACACTTTGTTTGATATATACTTTATAAACAGGCTCGGACTGGCCCACAGAGGAATAGGGGAAACCCCTATTGGACCACTGAGTATGGTAGACCTGAAGTTGTTTTTTTACAGCATATACATACTCAGAAGAGGCAAATAAGCATAGAAAGAGAGGCAAAAAGAAAGATACAGAGTAAAGAAGGCATGTACAGTCATTTACAGTAGCCGTAAGGTGAGCCCCTAAAATAGACTCTACTGGTGGGCCCAGAAATAACCCAATTGGTTGGCCCCCAGAATCAACTCCACCAGTGGGCCCTAAGCACCCCAGTCTAACATTGTTCATATATCATACCAGGGCTGCCATCAGTCATCTATTAACTGTTTTAGGGCCCCATACAGCCAAATCAAATGGGACCCCCACCCGTTACTACTTCCTATTCTTTAACATATCAGTGGGCTCCTTTTTGATCGGGTCCCTGACAGAAGTACTGCCCGTACTGCCCTATTGGCACCCCTGTATCATACATTTGGTACTTGTGACAGTAAAAGAAAACAAAATCAAAGAACAAGAACTCTTGTAGCTAAGGGAAATACTGTACAGACAAAAGTCCGGCATTCAAATATTATAACATGAAAAGTCTCAATAGCTATTCATAATAACATTAGAGGGCTGTGTCTTCCAAGGGCGATGTATCCAAACATACAGGTAAAAATAGCATCTGAAATACAGTTCCCGATATAGAAGACCAACAAGTAAACAGAGGTTACCTGAAACCTAGGTCCACATGTATGAAAACTGTCGAGGGGTAAAAATTTCTTTATTGCCCATAGCAACCAATCAGAGCTCCCGTAATTTTTCCAGAGCACTAAATGAAATGAAAGGGGAAGTCTGAATAAAATCTTTGCCCTACACAGTTTTCAGATATGAGGTCAATTGTATCTGTCTCCTATTGAATAGTTGTGTGTCAATGCGAAGTATTCCTAAGGTGCCTCCTAGATGCTCACATAGATATCATCCAATTAGTACAAAAGGGGATACCAATTTCTGAATTTCGGTTGTTGTCCAGAATTTTTTACAAAAAACTCTCCCCCTCCCAAAACCATGAGCTTTTATAGTTTATTTCAGATAAAGTCAGTCCCGACTAGGTGCATACAGTGGTATGTAATTGTTATGTCTGTAATGCATTGGGAACTTTTCCTTAATTGTACATCTATTTCTTCTTACCACATAAAGCAGTCTTCCTGTCAGTGATTAATAGATTGCTCTATCCTTTTTTCTGGAACATTGGATTACAGTTTTACAGTCCCTGATTATTGACATCTCTCATTAACATCTATCTGATGACCGTTTTATAAAGTGTAGAATATTCAGAGCAAGCTAGATAACAGTCTGTGCACAGTACATTAACTATGGCCCAACACAATGAACATAATGATGATGTTCATCAGCTATTCACTACTGCAATGCAGAGCATATTTCCAGTAACTCCAGTCTCTTTAATTAGCATTAAAAGGGGTGTTCTCACCATGCTGTGTCTGCTCTTCACCCCCAGCTTTAGGCTCCCACTACCTGTCTAGGCTTTGGGCTGTTTTACAGCCAGTGATTGGCATTTCAGCTCTGCAATTCTTAGCTGAGCCCATTAGTGGGACATTGATGATAGAGGGGTCTAAACAGCAGGGCACAAGGCTACAGAGCTCTAAAGGGTTAAAGTTAATCAGTAAGAAATCTGATCAAGACCCTGTGCTGCTGTTAAGAAACAGCAGGGAGTGACGTTAACACTCTCTGCCAGGGCTCTTGAGCTTATTAGAGCATAAAGAGGTGGTTGGTAATCCAGGGAAGAATTTGTACACAAGCAGGCGAAAACAACTGCTCTAGCTCTGAAGGGAAGCAAAGTCAGAACAGTAATAATCTTTATTTACCTTTGCCTACATGTTTAAAGCTAATCAATAAAATTAGAATATCCCTTTAAGGATGTGGGAACTGTTAAAGGGGTTTTCCCATGATAGACATATATGACAAAGGTGATAAAGGTCTGATCGCTGAAGCTCCCACTGTTGGGACTCCTACCCATCACTAAAAACTAGGCCTCAAGTCCCCATTCTTGCTCACTGTGCTCGCATTGTTGCTATGTTCAAACTATATGAGACTGGCGATGCTAGCCATAAGCTATACTGAACTATTTTTTGGGGGATCCCATAGGCTTTAAATGGAGCAATATCTTTGACCACTCCTCTGTTCAAAGTCTACCATGCTGCAGTGCAGTGAGGAATGATGGGGACTCCATTGCTTCATTTAAAGAGAACCTGTCACATAGGTTATGCCCCCCTTGCTGAGGACAGCACAAGCTAGTGTCAGACAAGCTGTTTCCTGTACTGTGCCCCTTATTCTGTAAGATACTGTAGTTTTAGAGCATTTAATGCTCAAGTCTTATTCATGAGCAGGTGTTAGCCCCGCCCACCAAATGCTAGCCCCCGCCCACCTGGCAGTTATTGACATGTTTCTACCTATTCAAAGTAATAGGTTTATCAATTGAGATGGGCGGGGCTAGCCTCAGATAGGCGGGGCATGAAAAAACAGACTCTTTTCATTACTCTTTTCTGGCCAAAAACTGCAGATTTGAGCATTAAATACTCGAAAACTCCAGCATCTTACAGAATAAGGGACACAGCGCTGGAAACAGCAGGTCTGACACTAGCCTGTGCTGCCCTCAGCAAGGGGGCATAAACTATGTGACAGGTTCCCTTTAAGAGATTGTTGGATCCCAGCAGTTGTCTCACCCCCAGCAATCAGACATTTATCACCTATCCTTTGATGTGTCTTATGTGTCAATGTGACTTGTGTCACATAAAATGTTAGGGGATGCTGGGTTGAGTGCTTAACCCCTTCCCGACATTGAATGGACCTGTATGTTAATGGATGTACCGGTACATTCTGGACATTGTTTGGGCTCTCAAGCAGGGCCTGCACGATCGCAACATGGGGCCAGATGGCCTCATGCTACATCACCCACGGCCAAAGTGAGCTCTGGGCGCGGGTGATTGACCCCTTAGCTGCCGCAATCTATTGCAATGATGGCAGCTAAGTGAAAGACAGAGTGGGCACGGCCAGGCATAGTTATTGACAGTTGCCATGGAGATCGGTACACAACAGTAATGCTGTGTACTGTTCTCCATTGTATCTCTATGTTCTCCATTGTTCTCTAAAGGGAAAAGTGAAAAAAAGAAGTACAAAAAGTACTTGGCTGACTGACATTTCATTCAGCCTGTTTAGACATGCCCTGAGATGGGAAATGCTCCCTGCGCTGTGATTGGCTGCCTGCACTCTGTACTTACTTCCCTCTGAGCTGTTGATATTGAAAGTGAAACTAAGAGCTTCAGCTTCTCTATGCTCCTACCCCAGCTCTATGTAAAGGATCTGGGCAATTAATCAGTCTCTAACAGTTTGGGCCTGGCAGTTTACACGGCAATGGACAAATACCGGTCGGTTTATCCGACCGGTATTTGTCCGGTTTGAGTGCCGTGCACACGGTCGTGGGGGGGGGGCGGCTTTTCTCCGTGATGAGCCCTCCCCCTTTACATTCACTTGCACATATTCCGTCCGAAAACCGGACGGGAGAATGTGCATGTAGAATATTTTTCAGGCGGCCCACAGGCGGAAAAACCACCGGGTGGAAAACCCCTGCAGTGGGGACTGCTGCAAGGGTTTTCCATAGAACCCTGTTGTGCTCATTTGCGGCCGGTTTTTCAGAAGGTCTGCAAAACCGCAAACCGTCTGAAAAACCGTCCGCAAACCCATGCCATGGGGACATGCCCTTAGATTCACTCTCCCCTCATATAACACAGCCTTATACACTGTGATCCCCCCATATAACAGCCTTATACAGTCTGTTCCCATCACTCATATAACAGCCTTATACAGTCTGTTCCCATCACCCATATAACAGCCTTATACAGTCTGCTCTCCCTCCTGTCTGGTAACAGAGGGAGAAGAGGGGGGGCAGTGTGGATTCCTCACACTTGCTTCATCAGTTCAGGCTGTGTGTATAGCTGTTGTTAGCAATGAAGGTGTTACAAGGAGCTTGTGGAGCCTGAAGCTGAAGGCTCTGCAGACAAAAGAAGCATGCAGGAGGCTGCAGAGCTATCCCCTCCAGACATCCTTCCCCTTCCACTGCACACACAGAATGATGATGTCTCGCCTCCTGGGAGGAGATACAGGCCTAGTAAGTGAAGAGCATCACCCCTGGATTTGAGAATGAAACTGATATTATTAGCTCAAGTCTACAAAACCTTGAAACAATAAAACCCCTTTAAAGAGGGATTCTCACCAGGCTGTTTCAGAGCCACAAACAGTTTTAAATTCATGCATCACGTCTCTTCCTGGTCAGGCTGTGGGTGGATCTATATCATATGTGGGCGGTTCTGATAAGAATATCAGCTTGGTTTTCACAGCTCTTCTAAATGCATTGACATGAGAGCAGGAGATCTTATTTATACAGCAAAGAGCTCAAAGCAAGCAATACTTTCTCCTTTGTTTCTTTGAGATTGTATACTCTGTTCTAAAGCTGCCGGCACAGTCCTGTGAGCAGCCTGTGGTGATGTCACTCCCTGCTCTCAGATGCTGACCTGTATGCCCTCAGAGCATAAAAAGTCTCTCTTATCTCCTCAACAAAGCAAAACTAATAAAGCAATATATATTTTCAATTACCTGTCCCTACATGTTAAAAGTTAATCTTTGTAGTGAGATATCTCCTTTAATTCTGCCAATCTTATAGTATGAGACATGGCAGACCTGACTACTTGTATGTTATCTTGGACTGACCAACATGTTATTGCTGTACTTCGTTCTGTTTTCCTAATAATTAGTGGAGCGGATGTAGTGGGCAGTGAGAAAGTCCCAGCATGGAAAAAAAATGCTCCCTAAATCCTTCGTAGTTTGCACAAAGTCGAGCTACGTGTCTCTTGGCATCACTGAACTGATACTGACAGCAGGTTCCTTATATTAGGCTCATGAACAGAGCGAGCTTTTACGGAGGAGACATACAGGGTGTGACGTGCGGCTTTCCTGCACCACTGGAGCTTCTTCAGCAGTCTCACAAATGTTCCATTTGTATTCCCTTGGCTGTCACCCGTCTTCTTCTCGTAGGTGACAAAAGTCTGTTTGCAGTCAGTGTCGATGAATCAGAAAAGTTAATATTTTTGCAGGTACTTCTTGGTGAACAATGGGCATTTTTGTCTTATATTGGATGACGTCTTTGAATTGTATACAGGACATACGGGAAAAGGGATTTTTAAAGTTCTATTTTACAGATATAGACGATGTACATATGAACAGTTAAAATTACATTCCCAACCATACGTTAAGTGCTTTACTGGGATTTAAATATTATTGATCATCAATAAGTCATTAGAGTTAGAGGAGCATTCTCACCACATTGATTAGCTTTCAACATGTAGGCACTTCAAATAAGATGACTACCAATCATTCTGTTTGTTTTTGTTTCCTTTCGAGCTAGAGCATTATTATCTCCTGCTTTTTGTGCACAAGTTTCCCTATTTTACTGACCATCTCTCACCTCTAATTAGTGCCGGGTTGTGAATCACTCTCTGCTGTGTCTATCGCAGAACAGTTTTTTCTTACTGTCAACCGTTAACCCCTTTGTGCTCGTAGCCTTAATTTACCCCTTTCCCAAAAATGTCCCTTTTAACACAAAGCTAGCAATTTAGCAGAGCTGATTGTCAATCATTGCTGTGAACCACCCATACCCTAAACCCAGAAAGGGGGAGCTAAAGCTGGCTGTAAATTTCAGGCCCGTGAAACAGCATTGAGAACTACTCTTTTGGCCCCCTTTGTCTCTTGCACCCCTGCTGTCCCTTCAGTTTGTTGCCTTATACCTGAAACTGCAGCTGAGTTTCATTAGCACATTTACATTAGATATATGTTGGCCATACCTCTGATTTTAGAAAGACCGGGCGCCCATCTTTTCTATGACACCAGATATTTTGGGTAAAAAAAGGGTTGGAAATTTAGAATTTCAACATGTCTAAAGCTTTAGTTCTCATGAGAGATTGGGTAGCGTTTTTTCCTCTCTGCCTAATTAGAACATATGCTCGCCTGGCCATGCTGTTTGATGTCATCGACGTAAAGTGTATGACCAGCACAAATAGCAAAACCAAATACCAATGCTGTACAGAGGAGTGCACATTGCATGCTAAAAAACTGAAGCCCATTCAGTCTGTTTAAATTTGACAGGGTTTCTGACCCGACCAATGAAATATTGATGACCTTTCCTAAGGTCCTAGAAAACATCTTTAACTGACTGCACATTATACATAATGAGAGGCCCTGATTCTTAAATGGTTTTCCCCCCTCACTCGGTTATTTGCTTTTAACATGTTAGGGAAAGGAATGAAGACTAATACATTGTTTTCTGATTTTGCTTTGGTCATAGAAAAAGAAAATTTATCCCTCTTAAGTATACAGTTTTCTAAACCCTCTCCCCACTTCTCCCTGCTCTTTCTCTCTTATCTCTCATTGCTTCAAGCTGCCATCAGTTAGCCAGTCTGTTCATGGTGAATCACCTCCCGCAGAGTCTTTTCTCTAGCAAGGAAATTTGTTACTTCTAAGGCCACATGTTGAACCTGTTTTGTCTAAACTCCTTTTTTCCAATACTCTTGGAAATAGTAAGTTTTAGACCTAAACAGTTTTAATACCTATGGTCCTAAATGAGAATATCTCTCTCTCTTTTCTTCTCTCTCTCTCCTCTCTCTCTCTCCTGCTCCTTCTCTCTCTCTCTCCTCTCTCTCTCTCCTCCTTCTCTCTCTCTCCTCTCTCTCTCTCCTCCTCCTTCTCTCGCCTCTCTCTGTCTCTCTCTCCTCTCTCTCCTTCCTCTCGCTCTCTTTGTCTCTTATCCCCTCTTTGCCCCGCTCTCCTCCCCCCGCTCTCCGTTCCCTCTCCCCTCTCCGTCCCCTCCTCTGCCCCCTCTCCTCTCCCTCTGTCTCTCTCCCCTCTCTCCCCCCTTTTCCCCTTTTCCCCTTGCTCTCTACCCCCCTTCTCCCCCCCCTTTTCCCTTCCCCCCTCGTCTCCCTCCCCCTTTCTCATCTTCTAAAAAATTGTCCCTTCACAACCCAAGATTACACATTATAAAATGGGGGAAATAATGTTTGAAAATTGGTGATCTGGCAAGTTTTCCCATCTACATTGAATTGAGAGGTCTTTAATTTTTATCCTAGGTACACTTAAGCTGTGAGAGACAGAATCTAAAAAAAGAAAATCCAGAAAATGACATTGTATGATTTTTAAATAATTAATATGCATTTTATTGCATGAAATAAGTATTTGATCATCTACCAACCTGCAAGAATTCTGGCTCTCACAGACCTGTTAGTTTTTCTTTTAAATAGCCCTCCTACTCTGCATTCGTTACCTGTATTAATTGCACCTGTTTAAACTCGTTATCTGTATAAAAGATATCTGTTCACACAATCAATCACACCCCAGCCTCTCCACCATGACCAAGACCAAAGAGCTACATAGTTACATAGTTTGTAAGGCTGAAAAAAGACAGACGTCCATCCAGTTCAGCTTGTTGTGCTAAAGTGTTGATCCAGAGGAAGGCAAAAAAAAAAAACATGAGGTAGAAGCCAATTGTCCTCATTTTAGAGAAAGAATTCCTTCCTGACTCCAATCTAGCAATAAGAATAAATTCTTGGATCAACGACCCTTCTTCACAATTCTAGTCAATATAATTTGTTATATTATTACACTCTAGAAATGCATCCAGACCCTTTTTGAACTCTGTTACTGAATTCACCATGACAAGTTCCTCTGGCAGAGAGTTCCACAGTCTCACTGCTCTTACAGTAAAGAATTCCTTTCTATGTTTATGTAGAAACTTTCTTTCCTCAAGACGTAGAGGATAGCGCTATATGCTGGTCTTCGTAGGGGTTCAGAAGACGAGGGGCCTTGCAGGATTTTTGCTAAGTGGGAGAAGGTCTACCCTAACCAGGAGATCTCTTCTACAATTCTCCAGGGATGGCTGAAGATCCATAAATATATAGTTAATGAGAAGTGGAGGGACACATTCTTTAGAATTGCCCATTCAGGAATTTACGGCTTTAATATCCCCCCCCCCCATCCAGCTTGTCCAGACCGTTTGACCTCCTGCCCCAAGTGTGGCACCCCCCGCACGGATTTTGTCCATAGTATATGGACCTATGTGGAAACCATGAAGTTCTGGGAGACAGTCATACAAACTCTGAATCTTAAGTTTCGGTGTCATTTAACTTTAGAGCCAACACAGCTCCGTTCCATTAATTTACCAAAAACATTTTAGGAACCACTCAGTTCTGCCTATATTTTTTATCGCGACTAAAAGAAAGCCTCCTGGCCAAATGGTTGGAACCAACTGTCCCTACATTGCAGGAATGATCCAGGCGGTAATACCCTCATCTGGAAATTGACATAATCGACATTATCAGGACTAAGGAAACCCAATGCTCTAAATTTTTCAAGAAATGTGCAGGGTTCATAGGTAACTTTTACACCCCCAGGAGATCAAGGAGATTTATGGGAGCCTTTTGTTTACACCTCCTGGTATCTCTCATCTCACCTAGCGGGCACTCTGGGGGATTTGGATGTCTGTATCCCATAACATGGGAGCTTTACCTCAGCAATATCCTGGCATCGTGCCCTGGATACTCCCTTGGTGACTGTGCGTCAGAGTTGGGGGTGAATTTGTCCTCCATTTTATTTTCCTCCCGGGTTTTATGGGGCGGGGGCCGTGTGACATTCCGCAGCATTGTATCAGACAGGAATTTGTTTTCACCTTTATCCAGACCTTACTTGATTACATAGGTGTATGTGATTATGTCTCTTATACATAACTGCGTATGGGTACCACTGTTCTGTGTTTTGTTTTGTTTTTTATTGGAGGGGTTACTTTTTTATTATTTTTTGTTTTCTTTCTTTAGTGAAGATGGAGACGTCTTTTGCTTCATCCTTATTATTATGATGCCAAAGTATGTCATTAGTGCTATTTTGTACTTTCATTGCTTAGTAATTTTCTTTCTGTAGTAATGGGTGCCTTTTTATTATTTTTGGTGTATCGTTTTGGGGGGTTTTTTTCTTAAAGGGGCAGTTATTAAAAGTTTTTGTTATTGAAAAAATTTTAAAAAAAAAATTTTGTTTAAAAAAAAAAAAAAGACGGGGAGGGATGCCCCCTTGTTCTAGTTTCAGTCCTGGGTTTAAATTTTAAAACCTGGGGGAGATCTTATATTTTACTTTAAAACCCCCTTCCCCCATAGGGCGGTTTCATTCGCCCTTTGGGGAAGTGGGCTTCCCGGGTATTGGGAAGGGGACCCTTTTTCCCCCTGGGGGGATCTTTTGGCTTTTGGGGGGCCCCCCCGTGCGCCCCGGGTGCAACATGGGAAAAGCGGTTTTTAAATTTTCCCTGGCCCCAAAAGCCCTAATTTTACCCCCGGGCGGAAGGAGCTCGGCCGGGGTTTATTTTCCGTTTCCCTTACCGCCCGCCTTTTCATGGCTTTCGATTTAAAGAAGCCGAAAGGGAGGGGATTTAGCTCCCCCTGCCTGCCCCCTCGGCCCGCCCCACTGTATTTTTCGGCAACCCATTTTCCCTTTTGATTTGGTCTCCCGGGGGTGAACGGGGACTTTCCCGGGGTCATTTTGTGACGTTTACCATGCCCCCAATGCATTGTGGGCATGGTTGGGCAGGTGTTGTTCATGGCGACCCCCCACACAGTACTTGTTCTGTGCACAGCCTTGGGGCCCTTTTAACAGCAATTTTTGGGGTGATTTCTGTTAGAAAAAAAAAGGAAAAAAAAAATTGAAAAAAAAGTAAAAATAATGTCAAAAGTGAAAAAAAGCAAAACCAAACACAAAAAAAAAAATAAAAAAAAAAGTCATGCCCCTTTTCCCCTTTTCAAAGCCAAAAAGCCCCCAAAAAAGATCAAAAAAAAAAAAAAGTACCCTTTTTGGTATCGCTGGCGGCGTAATGACCCCCCTTTTAAATGGTCCATTTTAACCCACGCGGGGAAAAAACCGTTTAAAAGGTTAAAAAAAAAAAAACAGTCACAGAATTGCGATTTTTCTTTTCCCCCCTGCCGCACATAAAATGGAATAAAAAGCGGGTCAAAAAACTTATAAAAAACACCAAATTGTTAAAAAAAATTAAACCCTTCCGTTCATTTCCCCCAAAAATTAAAAACCTTACTTTTCTCTGTATAGGAAAAAAAAAAAAAGTTAGGCCTCCCAGAAAAAGCGATGCATAAATATTTTTAACACAAAATTTAAAAAAATTTTTTTTTTTTTTTTTTTTTTTTGTGTTTTAAAATTAAAAAAAACTATATTTAAAAAAGGGGGATGGGGTAATCGTATCAACCCAGAGAGTAAAGCTAACTGGGCATGGATCCCGAAGTGAGCACTGTTTTAAAAAAAAAAAATAAAAAACATACTAGAATTGCTTTTATTTTTTTTCACCCCCCGGGCCTTTTCCAAAAAAAAAGGATTTAAAAATGATAAAAAAAATCCCTTTTCCCCCCAAAAGGGTACCCTAAATAAAATCAACTTTTTCCCGAAAAAACAAGCCCCCCACGCTCCGGGGAAAAGAAAAAAAAAAAAAAGTTATGGCTCTCGACCCCAGGCGATGCCAAAAAAGTGTTTTCCTTTTTGAAAAAAAATTTTTTAAATTTTGTTTAAAAAACAGTAAAATTTAAAAAAAAAAATACCCAAAAAGGGTATTTTGCTGTAATTGTATCGACCTGATGGTAGATAAACTTGGGATGTCAGTTATACTGCCCGTGACCGCTGTTTTAAAAAAAAAAAACTAAAAAACCTTTTTAGGGAAATTTCTGTTTTTTTGTTCAAAAAAGCCTCAAAAAAACCTTAATTAAAAAATGATCAAGCGGATATTTTCCCCCCCTAATTTGGGATAATAAAAAAAGGTTTAAAATTCCACAAAAAACAAGCCATTAAACAGCTCCCTTTTAAAAGAAAACTGAAAATTTTTAGGGGTTTTTAGAACAGGAAACAAATAAACGCCAAAATTTTTTTTGACCTATTTTTATTTGTAAAAGTAAAAACATAAAAAAACTATATAAAAATTTTATATCATTTTCAATTTTTTACCGTCCCCATAAATAAAGATATCCTTTTTTATACTGCCCCGGGAACCTTTTAAAATTTAAGCCAAAAAACAAAGGCGGAATTGCTTTTTCCCCTCATTTTCTGCCCAAAGCAAAAAAAAAAAAAACTTTGGAACCCTGGGGACCCAAAATGGAAAAATTAAAACCCCTAGTGGGTTCATGAGGGTGCTGGAATCAAAAAGGGGACTTCTGGAAGGTTTTTTACCCTGTTCTGGTATTTTTGGGGGGGTTTTTAAAACCTGGACATGGGGCCCCCCCAAAAATCTGCGTTTAAATTTAAAACCCAAAACGCGCTAAATCCCCTTTTTTACCCCCGCCTTTCGCCCCAAAAAAAGCGTTAAACCCCACATGTTTGGGTTTTGTAACTTGGGAAAGAAATTGCGTAAAAAAGGTTTTGGGTGCTTTTTTTTCCCGGAAAGCCTTGTAAAAAAATTTAAACCCTTTTTCGCTAAAAATTTCAGATTTTGGAAAAAAAAAATTTTTTTAATTTTTACAGCCTAAAAGTTTAAAAATTTTTTTTTGGGGGAAACAACCCCGTGGGGGCGAAAATGTCACTTTCACCCCTGGATATATTCCTTTGGGTTTTTTTAAAATGGGGTTTTTTAGGGAAATTTTTTTTAAGTTTTAGCACCCCTTTTGGGGGGTCCCCAACCTTTAAAATGGCCCTAAATTTAAAAAGGTTAAAAGAAAAGAGACCCCAGGGGTTTAGTAGGTGCTCCTCCCATTTTGGGGGTTTTTTGGGGGGGGTTTTTAACCTAAAAAATGCACTAGGGCCACATATGGGGGTATTTTCTGAAAAAAGGGAGAATCTGGAGAATAATTTTTAAGTTGAATTTTCCCTGTTTACATTTTTCCCCTTTTCTTGTGAATAATGTTTTAAAAAAAATTGGGAAAAACTGCCAAAAAAAAAGGGAAAATTTTTAAAATTTTACTTCCCTTTGCTTTAAATTTTTTGGGGAAACACCCAATGGTTTTTTAAACTTTTTTAAAAACGGTTCTTTAAACCCTTTTAAAGGGGTTTTTAGGGTTTCTTAGTGGAAAATCATTTATGGGGGTATCTAACAACAGGTTTAAAACAAAGGCCGTTTTTTGAACTGGACTGGTCCCTAAGGGAAAAAAATATTGCCCAAAATTTTTTTTTTAAAATTTGGGAAAAAAAATAAATTAAAAATTTTTAAGCCCCCTTGTCGTAAAAAAAAAAAAAAAAAAACATTTTAAAAAAAATTATGCCAAACTACAGCAGAAAGAATTTTTTTTGGGGGGGGTTTTTTGATGCTAGTTTAAAAAAAAATTTTGAGTGGAAAAATATCGGTCTTTCCGCAAAAAAATTTTTGAATTTAAAAATTTGGGAAATTTTTTTAATTTTTTCACGATTCTTTGTATTTTTCACAAAAAAAAAAGCATTTTTTTGGGACCAAAAAATTTCTTACTATCTTAAAGCACAATGTGTCACGAGAAAACATTCTCTGAATCACATGGATAGGTTAAAGTGTCAAAAAGTTATTCTCACATAAAGTGACACATGACTGATTTAAAAAATGGGGCTTTATTATGTCCCTTTGAAGCCGTTTTTTCTCTAAACTAAATTACCCTAATCTTGCTAATCTTTCTGGGTATTGCAGTCCACCCAGTCCTTTTATTATTTTTGTTGCTGCCTTTAAACCTTTTCAACTCTACAATGTTCAAGGTCTCTTCCCCGTGAACTAGTGCCCAAAACTGTCCACAATATTCCATGTGTGGTCTAACCAGTGACTTGTATAATTAGAGAATAATGTTCCATCATGTGCATCTATGCCCCTTTTAATACCCCATAATTCTGTTTGCCTTGGCAGCTGCTCCCTGACACTGGCTGCTACAGTTAAGTTTACTGTCCACCAGAATTTCCAAGTCCTTCTCCAGTCACTTTTACCCAGCATTTTTCTGTTTAACAAGTAATCATAAAATGGATTTTTCCACCCCATGTGCATAACCTAGCATTTATCTGTGTTAAACGTCATCTGCCATTTCTCTGCCTCATCTGCATAAAAACTCATGCAGTAACACAAAACACATGCATTTTTCAGAAAACACATACTTTTTTAATCAACTCTAATTTGATATGTGTTTCAACTAGGGGTTTCAATTCTGAGTTAGTAAAAAAAAAGGCATTTTTTTAGTTAACCCAAATTTCATGTTTCACGTGAATTACAGTTAATTAAAAAACTACATGCATTTAAAAAAAAATACTTTGCGATTTGGATGCAGTTAACAAATATAACAAACGTGAAGTCACATGTAGTTTTAGAAACACAAATTTAAAAAACAAAACGTATGCATTTTTATTGTATTCTTTTTTGTTGCAATTGAAAAACTAATTTCAACTGCAACAAAAATACACCGTGTGAAACTTGCCTAAGTAGAAATACATAGGGACAGATGACCTCATGAAATGTTGATTTGTCCTTTCTTATATCAGTACTAGAAATTAAAGTATCAAAAGTAATCAGCATCATTAAATAGTCATAGAAATAAAGGGTGCAGAGGTAACATTCACTCCTGGGGCCTGCTGTCTGTTGGGGCCCAAAGACCCCTCTACCACATAAGAAGACACCAGCACTATTACGGTATGTCCTCACAACGAGCATATTTTACTCATCAGGTTCTGCCATTGAAAACCAAGCACTTTCAATGAGTATTGCACATGATATTGCATGTGGATTTAGGGCCGTTTTTTTATTCATGGTTTAGTCATTCATTCCTATGTGGTTTTGGCACAGATCTGGGTCAAAACCCACATACAAATGTTCTGGGCACATTTTACACAAGGTTTTTAGCCATCCTCATTGACATCAATAGTAATAGTAGAAATACGACCAAAGAATAAACATGTTCTAAATTTTTTTAATGACTAAAGCTTGGCATCTAAAAATACAAGTTGTATGGACTACACTGCATATTTTCTATTGAGGTCAATGGACACGGTTTACTTTTGATTTTAGACTAGTAGTTTGTCGGAATCCGCATGGATTTAGACTTGAAATAGTCACTGTGTGGATATGGCCTCAATGGCAATTGTAAGTGGGGACCCTGTTATAGATTTTCCATTATGGTCTTGAAGTTCTGCTTCTGGAAGTATTGGGAATACTGTTCTGAAGAGCTGAGAGTCTAACAATATTTCCAATAATCATCATGGTTTCTATTCCTCGAAAGCTCGCACAGATTATATAGACATTCCGTTATAGCGATCTGTCAAAGTTGTGCGCCAAATGTTTGATACCTCTTTTCGGCGGCTGTCACAGTCACTTAGTAGAGGAATGTTCAAGGTGATCTTGGCAGCAGTCGGTGATTCAATGTTATTGTTTCTCAAGGATCTGCACGGATCTCGCAGCTCACAGACACCTCATGTTTGAATGTTTGTGCCATTTGTCTCAACAATTTTATAAATGAAATGTCACTTTACGACTTTGATTAAACATTTGTCTTTTCAAAAGTAACAAAGGCTTAAGGTGTTAAACAAACTGTAGGTGTTAATGGCAAGTCCAAAGCTTATGGGTATTATCCCAGACACAGAAACTTAAAATATGGTGAATGTCAGCTTGTTGGCAAGGGACAGCATGATCGCAGATATGAAACAAAAACAACAGTAAAATTAGGAAACATTATGCCACCAAAAGAGTAATATTGTAGATGTTAAAGATTGTCCAAGATTAGGAAAAACAGCTTGCTGGACATCCCAGGTATAAGAAAGAGGTACAATGGAACAGGCAACATCTGGATATGAGATGTAAATGAAAGGACAGAAGAAATCAGCAATAATGGATGAAATAACCAGTTGGTCAGCATGAGCTATTGTCTGCTGGGAAGACCATAAACTTATCCCTGTGTGTTTAGGAACATAGTGGCCATTACGACAAAGTGACCCATATGGTATAACTGGAAGCTGATTGGAGAAAAATATCATAAAGAAGATGTCATGATCATGCCCAGCAGACCTCCAGCTTCGGGCTCTGTTCGTCCGCCATGACCGTGCGACGAAAACCTTGGTTTCTTACCCGATGCTGGTTTTTTTTTTACCGTGT
>JAODAL010043608.1:0-33685 GCA_025379985.1 Phyllomedusa bahiana
TTCTTTTTTTTGGGGATATTATATATTTTTTTCATTTTATATGATCACTTTTTTTCATTAAATTTAAATAATTTAATTTTATAAGTTTGATAATTATAATAAATTACTTTTTTTTAAATTTATGGTGAAATTTTGGGGAAATAAGAGACATTTTTGCCCCTTAAAGCAAATCTAGCTTCACTTCGACTCCTCAGGCTCAGGCAGACCACATTCACATAGGTCTGCAGGTTGGAGCAGTAATGCTCCTAGTTTTGCCGAACCACATTCATATGTGTGTCTAATCTTACGAATGTGGTGTGACACTCCTCCAGAACGCCCCAGAACAACCCTTCATGTTAGGTGCATTTGAAAGTGTCGAGTCTTACGAATGATGGGCCGAACACATTCATTAGGTGCATTAGACATCGTAGCCGGCTCAGGGGCATTGTTGATTTTTTTTTATTAGGTTGTAGATAAGGACCAAAAATCACGATAAAGCAAAATTGTCATGTGGTTAATTCTGCCTTAACTGAGAGCAAGATATGATAGAGGAAGAGAAGCTGGGCTATGTGATATATAGGTTTATATGATTTGGAGCAGTATTTCTGACTAGAAACCAGACAAAATACTGACCAGACTCCTTAAGAGACAGTTGGAGTCCTGCTTACCCTACCCACATACAGTGATTGACAGCATTCCCTGTATCAGTGTCAGTCGATGCATATAAGTGGGATTAGCAGTGCTTTCACTTTCAATTTGTTTTGTTTTTCTCTGCTTTTTACTCAGAAAGCCTGTTCCAAATCATTCAGACCTATACATTTTCTCTCCCTCTATCACATCACATAAACCACATGATAAGTTCTGTCTGTGGTAACAGTTATTTAGATTTTCATAGTGTCCATTGTCCCCCATGGCTAAAAAAAATATTCCGGCATCTTAACCCCTTAAGACTGCATCCAGTTTTGCACCAAAATACGTGCCCCATTTTTTAAATTTGACGTGTCACTTTATGTGGGAAAAACGTTTTGGTACTTTATCTAGCCATGTGATTCAGAGACAATTTTCTTGTGACACATTGTGCTTTTAGTTAGGACTACATTTTGGTCCTCACACTCCTTGTTTATTTTTGAAATATATAAAAATGTTTGATATTGGCCAATTTTTTCAAATTGTCACAGGTTCAAAAACTTCTGCGTATAAGACAGTTATACCACATGGAATAGTTTATAACTAGTATCTACCATGTATCTACTGTACATTGGCATCATTTTTTAAATGTCTTTTATTTTTTTTTACTTTAGGGGGCTTTCCAATTTAGTAGCAATTTTTTACATTTTCAGGAAAATTTGCAACACAGATTTTTTTTAATGACCAGCCCAGTTCTGATGTGGCTTTGAGGGGCCTGTATGTTAGATACACCCATAAATTACTCCATTTAAATTTCTCCTTTTAAAACAGCGTTGAAGAAGTTTGTTAACCCTTTGGTTTGCAAAGTCTCCAAAGTACCAGAACAGGTCACTCCATTTTGGATTTAACACCACTCAGGGAACTTATCTAAGTGCATATTGTGCATTTAGTACTAGTGGTATTATTCTGTCACTATGTGGTGGAGATATATTTGGTCATGTTGTGGTGATATTATTCAGTCACTATGTGATGGTGATATGTACTGGTATTATTCAGACACTTCGTGCTGGTTATAAGTGGTCTTAGTAGAATATTGATATTATTGGCTTTGGGATTCTGGTTTTGTGTAGCAGTTATTTCGTAACTGTCTATTATTGTGTATTTTTATACATAGAACATTTTGTTAAAGCTTTTTGTATATTCTGGCTCTGGTTTATGGTAATGCATTGTATCGCAGTGTGGCGCAAAATATTAATGAGGGGGGGGGAGAAATTTCTTCATCCTGCCCTGAGTGCAATTCAGTCTAGAAATGGCCCAGTACAGATGCCTACACCAAGGCAGAAATGTTCATATCTTTCATGTGGTATATAGAATGAGATTCATAGTGCAGAGTGAAAAAGTTAGTGAACCCTAAAATTTTTTGGATTTTAATTCATGGTGGTGGATTGTCACGAGCCATACCATGGACCCTGCCCTAGACCACCAAAATGACCGCATCTCACCTGCGTTTCCAACTCCCACTGTCTCAGTGTACTCACCTGCTCCTGCTGGCAGCCTGCACGCGCACTTAGCAACTCGACAAAATTTAAAGAGACAGTACACAAATTACCTAGTCAATGATCAAGTGACCAAAACAACAGTTAGGATAAGAACAGAGAAATGGTCTGTGGTCACCACCTGCAGAACCACTCCTTTATAGGGGTTGTCTCCATAATTGCCTGTCATTTCTACCTGTTGTGTGTTCCATTTGCACAACATCAGGATATACTGATTAACAATCAGTGTTAAAGGGGTTTTGCCATGAATTAAAATTGATGTGGGAAGCTTGCAAATGAAACAAACATTTTCACCATTCATTATTATTAAAAATTCTGCACCGTTTTTGTTTTAGCTGCTCCTTTAGTGATTCATTGTTTACAGCTCGTCTCCAGTGGATACGACCAGGGGTGAGGAGCTCTCAGCCCTGGTCAGACATGCTCAGACATCACTTCTCCTCTCAGGCAGCTACTGAGTGTTCAAACCCCAGGTGCTGTCATTGTACTCCCGTCCTCTGTACTCCTTAGTAATTAGTCAAATTGTGCAAATAAATAAAAAGAAACCTCAATCAGGTATGTGCACTGATAAAGAGAAAAAAAAACACAGGTTTGTTTCCTGCAGGGATTTGATCCTAAAACCCTTGTGCGGTGAGGTAAAAACTTTACCTCTCAGCTACTCACAATGCTTTATATAAACAGACCTTTCTTTGACTACAGAGAGGAAAGGCCTGGTGATGTCATCCTGCAGGGTCACATGATAAGCAATTCAAACAAATCACACACGCCTCCGTCTGAGCACACTGAGCTGAAGAGCTGGAGATCGGAGGTATGAAATGAGGTCGTGGCAAAACCCCTTTAATTCATAGCTGGACAGGTTGATTTCACATAAGTGTGAATGACGTGCATTGTGTTAAGTTTCCCCTTTATTTTTTTGATCAGGGTTTTATATTCTATGCAAAGTATCACATAGACCACACATTTCTTTCACATTTAATTAATTTTATTACATTGTTTGTTGGCCATTGCTTGAGCAAAAACTGTCTGTGACCATAGCATAATGATATGTCTGACTATGTTGTAAGTCACGTTTAAAAAAAAATCTTTCAAGGGTAAGCCTGTAAATGTGCCGCAATCAGTGTTGTATAATAATGATTTCTCTGTTTTGTGCTCCATCACATAAGATCCTTTATCAAAAGTCTATTTTTTTAACCTCTTCCTGACGTTGGACATACCTGTCTGTCCGAGCGGGAAGTGACTTTCCACAAATGGACCTACAGGTACATCTTGGACATTGTGAAGGCTCACAAGTGGGGCAGCATGGAACCAGCTGTATATTATAGCTGGCCCCATGCTGTGTTGCCCATAACCAGACCTCACTCTGACCGCGGGTGATTAACCAAAAAACCTTAAAAAGCTGCCAATGTCTTTCCTAACAACCCAAAATCCTAACGAAGGCTTCCAGGCTGCCTGTGTTGTCAACCCATACAACACAAAAAAATAAAATTAAAATGTGTATACTTTTCCCCTTACAAACGTCAATTGCCCCAAAGAAGATAAAAAATAAATAACGTACACATATTTGGTAATGACCTAGCCTTTTAATCTGTCATGTTATGTAACCCACACGATGAACGCCATTAAAAAAAAACATTCACAAAATTGTGTTTTCGTTCATCTAACAGCACATAAAATGGAATAAAAAGAGATCAAAAAGTCATTTAGATGCCAAAGTGGTACCAATGAAAACATTAGTTCATCCTGCAAAAAAATGTCTTTACACAGCTCTGTATATGGACAAATAAAAAAGTTATGGCTATCAGAAGATAGTGAGGCATAAATATTGTTCTACACCCAGAAAAACACTTTTTTTTAAAGCACTTCAACATAAATAAAACTACATAAATTGGGTATCACAGTAATTATATCAATCCACTGAGTAAAACTAACATGTCACGTATACTGCACGGTGAGCGCTGTTAAAAATAAAAACAAAAAATACTTCTGGGATTGCACTAGGATTTTCTTCACCCTGCCTTCCAAAAAATGATACCAATAAAATGTCAACTCATCCCGCGAAAAATAAGCCAATGCTGAATGCGTAATTGAACACACAGGAATTGGCCTTAAGGTGTGAATAGGGTGGTTGCTTGTCACGTGCTGAATGGTGTTGCCTGTGTTTCACACGAATTAAAGCCAAGTTGGGGTAAAATCTTAAAATGTTTTTTGCAGATTATCAATTTTAATCCATTATATGCTAGATAACAATAGATGTTAACAGGGAAATGCAACTCAATATTGATTCCCTTTATTCTTCTCTTTTTAAAGCTATCCCATTTGTGGCCCTAGTGCGCTATTTGACTCAATTAAAGCCTCAGAATATGAGGAGCACCTATGGATTGTGAGGTCTCATTTTCATTAGGATGTATTTAGGCTCCATTACAGGTTTGCAGACACCCTAAGGTGTAAAAACTTAATAAACACCTCTAAAAAGACCACAATTCGCAACCTACACCCCTTTAGGAATATATTCAGGGGTGTCGTGAGTATATTGTCAGCAATCCTATTAGTGTTTTTTATTTTTATAACAGTCACCATGCATTATAAAGGTCATGTTAACTTCACTAAGCAGATCAGTACACTTTCAGACATGCCATGTTTATGTATTTTTTGTTTTTTATTGAAAAAAGAAAACAAGTTTTTGCCTCAACATAGTTTGAGAGCCATAACTTTTTGTTTTTCTGCATAGGGGCTTGTTTTTATGCAATGAGTTAATGTTTTTGTAATGTAGTACAGTCTCTCTTTCACCAGGGGAGTACGGAGGCGGGCTCAGGGGATGGAAGGTGAGCCAGTCCCCCATGCCCACTCCAAAAGGGGGAGGTGTAATGTAGTACACTGAAAATTAAATGTATTTTAATTCATCATTAAACCATTTTTTTAAATTGTAAAGTCCAGAATTCCTGTAGCTTAGAATACCACCCCCCACCTCCCTCCTGTAGAGAATTTGTAGCATGGGCCTGCAGATCCTCAGCCAGCATTTTGACTGTTTATTTATTGTATTGTTGAGTTTACATGGGTCTTATTCATTTTATGGCCCACTTTATATATGCAAGCTGTCCCGGATACCTGATAACCTACGACCCCGCCACAATAAACACTTTCATTGATCTGCCCCAGCAGAAGGCAGGTCCTTTTGATTGCCATCTCGTGGCGATTAGTACGAAACAAAACCCTCATAAGACAATCAGGTGTCCGCCCTCCTATCATAATTTCAGCCGTAAAAGAGTAGGCAAATATGAGAGAGGAGGGAGAAACCTGGACAGGGGTTGGCCCTATAAAGTACCAGGCCAGACTCAAATCTGTGTTCATAGCTTGGGGGTCAACCCTGGATTGAGCTGTGTCCGTTTTCTCCTTCCCCCGGGCCCTGATCTGAAAAAATGTAAGTGTAAATTTCTTCTCATTTTCTCCCTTTTTCTTTTCATAACTGATTGATGCGTATGCCATAGTTATTGTTATTATATTCTATTTATGTAAGCACTGAAAATCATTTTAATATTCAGCAATACGTTGGTTCTTGTTGTTGCACGGATCCATTTCCTTGAAGGAGTGTATTTTATTTTTTAAGCTGCTTTAGATCAGTGAGGTACGCATTTTTTAAGTGTTTGTTTTAGAATATCTGTTAGGAATCAGATTCCTTCCGGCTGTTTCTGTTTTGAGTATTGAAGGAAGGTGGTGGCAGCGGATATATTTTTGGGGGGCTGGAACTGTCTTGTGGTACGATTTATGCTTGATTCGCTACCTAAGTGAGAGGTGAGCGCAAGTGGAGATAACTCTACCCCATTACAGTGGCCCCAGTAAGTGCTGGGGAGTGTGTGGTGGGCAAATTGGTGCAGCGGGGATATTTTTTTTTTTTATTGCAGCATTAGTGCTTGGTTTAAGCAATTATTCCCTGCAAATTAAAGACTGGCTTTATCTTTGTGAAGATTACACCAGTCTTACAAGAAATAATGCAGTGCTTACTTGGGCATACGCACAATCAGTTTCCCTTCCCTGTTTTTCTTTTCTGTCTTTTATTTGGCAAAGGGTGCTGTGCGAATATGGCAGCCCTGTATAAGAAGCAAAGCAAAGAATCTCTCATCACCTTATGCGAAGAGAGAGATATTTTTTCCGGGGAAACAAAGACAAAGGGTTTAGCTGATCCGTGAGCTCGTGGGCAGGATTTACAGCAGCTGGACACCGGTCAGAGAATGACCTGACAACGCACAGGTCCAATTGACGGAATTTGCTCCTGAAAATAATTTCCCTGAGGACACCCCCCTCGCAGCTGCAGTTCTCTCAGAGGAGGCATGGACTCTGCCTCTGGGCATGGCTTTGCAGCACCTTGGCGCTTGTGACCCTAATTTTTTTTGCGCCTACAACTGACCTGCAATACAACAAGGCAAGAGAGGGCTGCGAACATCAGCCGTGAGAGAGCAAGAGGCTGCGGCTGCTTAACGTCAGGCCGTGCGAGAGGCGGCCGAGCGCCAAGCAGCAAGAGAGCGAGAGGCGGCCGAGCATCAAGCAGAGAGAGACCTCAAGCTACAGCTGGCACATCTTGAAAGGGGTGAGGCTTTGCCACGGCCGTCATGCCCAGGATACAAAACCCTTTTGAAACCCCGACTAGAAACACTTTCCTGTGATGGAAAAGAATGGGGACTTAGATGTTTTCCCTAAACGAGGATTTAAAAGACTTGCAGACAAATATCATCTGCCCAGAGACCATGGGCACGATATCTGACCCCCAGGACTAAAGGGGCAAAGCCTTGGATGGTTTTTTCGGAGACCTCCCACCAGAGCAGGACGGGGACTATGACGCCAAAAAAGATAGCTCTTGGTCATGAAATATCACCTCACACCTCCGGAGGTTGTATCGCAGGAAATTTCGGGATCTTGGGGGCCCAGAAGGTCCCACTGACAGCTACACAGATGTGGAGAGCAGCTTAAGTGCCACCCTTGCAAGCAATGGGTAGAAGGACTCTCTATTTCCAGCTTTGACGACCTGTTGAATCTAATGATCAAGGAGCAGCTTCTCCATATCTGTCCTGCAGAGGTTCGTCAGTTTGTCTGTGACTAGAAGCCCAAGACATCCAAAGACACGGCGGAACTGGGAAGACACCTATGTTGCCAACAGGATGCCAGAAGCCCGTAACAGACCTGAGATCAAAACTGTAGGAGAGGTAAGCCTGCTGGGATCCCCCTTCTCCGCCCGCATCGATTCAACTGGGCCACCCTCATAGTACTCCGCCCGGGTCCCCATACCCACCACGCCCATTGACTGACATGTGCAAATGTTTTATATTCAACAAAGTGGGGCATGTTAGTGCCACTTTCCAGACAAGCGTAGGAGTGCCCCCGATGCCCACATCGCCCCCTTAACAGGCCCTTCCATCTATCCTTAAAAGGGATCAGCAGGAAGTAGAAAGCATAACCTTCAACCTGTCACCTGTGGGCAGAAGAGTGCGCCATGGCATCAAATACAGTGTAGCAGAGGATGACAGATGGTGCGACCATATATGGTGGATGCTAGAGATATTATTCCCGGGAAAGACCTTGTTCCCTGACTGGATTTAGGCGAGTCCGCTCTGCTATACCTATGGCTAGAGATTATCTGGACTGCGGAGCGGGCCCCGCGGGTTGAGAGACGTGTGGTTGTTTCCTGCTACTATCATCCCCCTATTCCATTTTACTGGTCGTGGATTTGGGGATATCAAGTGAATTATGTTCCAGCGTCCCCTCCGAAGGCAACCCCAGCAACTCAGATAGTGTGATTCCACACAAGAACAGTGCCCATCCCTACCTGGGAAGCCCAGATGTGAAGGGAAATCTGACAGTGATGTACCTCTGGAATTATGCCACTGATATGTGTACTGGCAAAATGACTGTCCTTATAGTCACTCCTGTGACCCATAGTTCAGATGCCTGCAAATCCTCAGCTGTTGTGTGACGGCTGACCAGCCCAGGCGAAATGTTCTGCAGGGATCAAATTGCAGCTGAGGTGGAAGACGCTGGCAGCCCCGCCGCAACCCTCCTTCTTCTGCTGACCGTCCACAGCTCTCAACATCTTCTTCCAGTAAATCAGATCACAGGACAGAGGAACTGCCCCCCCCTCTGATACTGAATAATCACTGGAGTGCATGGGGAACAGCGATCCGATACAGAGTCTAAAAGAATTGGGAATCCACTGATATCAGCCCCCACAGATGTGTTGGCCAGAAACCCATGGGATAAACCGGGACTATCCCAATGTCATCCCTCCTCCTATCAATGAGCCTCCCCAGCACCTGATGAGGAGATGTCTTTGTATATGCTTTGGTATACTTGCTTGTGACCACTGAATTATCTAAGCCTGTGGTGTATCACAGCCTGTGTCTGAGGTCTGCTGATGTATCTCAGCCTGTTGTGCAGGATGTTTACGGTGTCTATGCTGGTTTGGGCCAGACATCAATTTACCTACAGCTGTGTAGGGTGGGCCCAGAATGTATCCCAGCCCCCACATATAAGCCTCAGAAACTGTTATGAACCGCGATGACATATCCAAGCCTGGAATGCTGGGTGCCCCTGTATCAAGCTTGCATCTATGACTTTGAGACTGGTTGTGGACAATAATGATTAATCCAAGGCCTGGGGGCGTATCTCGGACAGTATATGGACATAATGATGTATCCAATCCTGAGGGCGTATCTCAGACTGTCATGGACACTAATAATGATTTATCCAAAGCCTGAGGTGTGATTCTCCAACTATGTATTGACAATGATGATGTATCCAAGCCTGAGGCTGTATCCCCAGATGTTAATTGGGGGATGGCCAGTCCCTGAGTCTGGTTTACATGATACCAACACGCTCTTGGTATTAGGCCCTGAGACCCAATGATTCAAGTCAATCTGTTTATACACAGTAGAAGGTGTATCCAAACACAGTAATGTATGCTCCTGCCTGACCTATGAGGAGTATGAACCCTATGTAGTGTAATGTGACCCGGTTCCAAGCTGTTGGATACAAACCAAACTCTGTGGGATATATCTTTGCCAAGGTATATTCCCGGGGTCTGAGGTGGGTAAGGCATAAGACCCGGCGGTCATGAGTTGATGTGTCCCCACAATGTAACGTTGGGGGAAATATGTACCGCCCATCGGGAGTCCTCCAACGCCCGGCTATACCTGATATTTTCAGATACAGAAAGGGCATTGAGTGTGGTAATGCCGAACAAGTCTCTCTCATTCGCCAGGAGGGTAACGGAGGCGGGCTCAGGGATGGAAGGTGAGCCATCCCCCCACGCCCACTCCCAAAGGGGAGGTATAATGTAGTTACCCTGAAAAATTTAAATGTATTTTTAATTCGTCATTATAACCCATTTTTTAAATTGTGAAGTCCCAGAATACCTGTACTTAGAATACCACCCCCCCACCCTCCCTCCTGTAGAGAATTTGTAGCAATGGCCTGTCAGATCCTCAGCCAGCAGTTTGACCGTTTAATACTGAATTGAATAGATACATGGGTCTTTATTCATTTTATGGCCCACTTTATATATGCAAGCTGTACCGGATACCTGATAACAATATGGACCCCCGCCACAATAAACACTTCATTGTGAATTCTGCCCCCCAGCGAAGCGCAGTCCGTGATTGCCATCAAGAGAAGATGTACGCAACAACCCTCATAAGACAATCAGGTGTCCGCCCGACCTCATCAAAATTTCAGCCATTAAAAGAGTAGGCAATATGAAGAGAGGGAGAAACCTGGACAGGTGGTTTGGCCCTAAAATACCGATGCAAACGCAAATCTGTGTTCATAGCTTGGGACTGATGTCCCGTTTTCCATCCTTCCCCGGAACATGATCTGAAACATCTGTAAGTGTAGAATCTTCTCATTTCTTCCTCCTTTTTATTTTCATAACTGATTGATGCGTATGCCATAGTTATGTTATGTAAATTCTATTAAGTAAGCACTGAAATCATTTTTAATATTCAGGTAATAACGTTGGTTCATGTTGGTTGCACCCTGATCCATTTCCTTGAAGAGTGTATTTTATTTTTTAGCTGCTTTAGATCATGAGGTAACGCATTTTATTACGTGTTTGTTTTAGAATATCTGTTATGGAATCAGATTCCTTCCGGGCTGATTCCCTTTTTTGAGTATGATGGAAGGTGGTGGCACGGATATATTTTTTGGGGGGCTGGAACTGTCTTTTGGTACGATTTATCTTGTTTGCTACCTGAGTTTAGAAGGTGAAGCGCAGAGGTAGAATAACTCTACCCCATTACAGTGGCCCCCAGTCACGTGCCGGTGAGTGTGTACGTGACAGTTTTCATTGATACCATTTTGGGGACATATAACTTTTTGATCGCCTTTTAATCCATTTTGTGGGAGGCAGGATGAAGAAAATTCTGGTAGTGTTTTTATTTGTATTTTTACATCGCTCACAGTGCAGTATAAATGACATGGTAGTTTTACTAGGTGGGTTGATATGATTACATAGATACCCAATTTATATTGTTTTTTTAAGTTGTAGCACAAAAAAGTGCTTTTATTGTGTAAAACAATGTGCATCAATGCAGAAATACACAGTGTTCACTAACTATCTTGGTACTGTTCATTTTTACTTAATGTGTCTAATAAAAAACATAAACGGGGTTAAAATCAAGGGTCCCTATTGTTGGGGCTTAAAGGGGTGTTTGGGGCCCGAAAAAAGGATTTCTCCTGGTTTATCCCCCCTCATTTTTTGGGGGGCAAACAGGGGGTGTTTTTTTGTTTAAAAATGCATTTTCATTTGCCCACAGGCTGCATATCATGCCTATCCCCACAGTGTTCTCACTCTAGTTAAATAAAGGTCTGTTTCGTAGAAACAGAAAAAATTCGGCACTAGTCACAAAGAAAGCTTATTGCAATTATAGCTTCCTAAATTATAACCATAGGACAATTCCTCAGCAGATTATATAACTGAATATTAGGAGCAATACATCCTTAAAATATAAAGAATTTATTTAACAATACAGGCTGTTCCTAGGCTAAATTGCACTCAGGGCAAAGTGAAGAGATGTCTACCCCCCACCCAACCCCACCGCATGTTGCGCTATGCTGCAACATATTGCAACAGCATCACCCAGTCCTGAATTAAAAAAGAAATAACAAAAGTTTACGTAAAAAAAAATTTAGAGAGGGCGAATTTTCAAAATTCGGTTCGGTCACTTCCCCAAATTTTTCCGACAAAATTCGTTTTGGTCGAATTACTTCGGGAGAAACGTTAAAAAACAGCTTTTCCAGGTGCCCCGAGCTGCGGGGGCTGTAGAACGTTTTTTGCCTGCTTTAAAAATTTTAGAGGGGTTGGTTTGGTTTCATACAATGTTGTGTTTTGTATGACACGCACATGGACTGCCCCCGTCTTAGAAACGTTCAATAAAATCCCTGGGCACTTATGGGGGGAAAAAAATGACCAAAAAACTGAGGCAGGAACGTGGGGTGATAAAGTCATGGCAGCAAAAAAACTGGGAAAAAAAAAAAACTGAGAGCTCAGGGGGGCAACATTAGTGACAGGGTGTGGGGGGGTGACGGCGGCAGCCCCAGCAGCTGAGGTCAGACCCGTGGACAATGACATTCTGGGAAATGGCAAACAGTACCAGGGGCCGCAAGTGGGACAATGACACAGTGTGGAGGTCAGGTGGCGCCCGCATGAGGGAGGCCCGTGGCCAATGACAAATTCTGGGGTGGCAAAAAAAAGGGGTAGGCCAAAAGAGTGTACAATGCCAGTTGGGAGGGCACGGGGGAGGCAACAGCAGCAGCATAAGGCAACAGGGCCCAAAGACACAGGGGGGGGGCACGGCAGCCGCACTCAGCAGCATGAGGTCAGCGTGGCAAATGACAAATTCTGGAGGTGAAAAACAGGAGTAGGCCCCAGTGTGGAGGGACGGCAGCAGCCACGGCGCAGCATGGGTCAACAGTGGCACAATGACACAGTGTGGAGGGCACGACAGGGGTCACAGCAGCAGTGAGGCAGAGAGTGGCAAAATGACATTCTGGGGGTGGAAAAATAGTATTGGCCCCACAGAGCGGCCAATGACTGAGAGCGGAGGCCGGGGGAGCAGCATGAGGTCAGGAGGGGGGAAAACCCCAATGACGAGGTGGGGGTGTGACGGAGCAACGCATGAGGTCAGGAGGGGGCCAATGAATTTGGAGGGGGGAAAAACGTACCAGGCCGCCAGAGTGGCAAAATGGACAAGGGGTGTCACGGCCCAACAGCAACGAGCAGCAGCATGAACATAGAGTGGCACAATGAAGGTGTTGAGGTGGGTGGCAATCCAGTCCCTGGAAAAGGGTGGTAGGAAAGGGTGGAAAAACTATAAAGCAGTGTGTGGCATCAGGGGGGTGGCGGATCAGAATAGTGGCTGGGAGGTATTTTGAACCCAGACTGACCCCAAAGGCATTGGTGGGTGGGTTTGGAAACCCTGGCCGATCCAGCCTGATTCATCTTGACAAAGGTCGTCGTTCAACTTTTCCCCGGGGAAAAGCGGGTTCTCCTTGGGGTAACGATGGCCCCCGCCGCATGAACACCCGTCTGATGCCCACTCGGGGGGGGCAGGCCTTCTCCACTGAAAACTCGGCAGTTGGGCAACAATCCAGTTTGGCTGCCAGAGTCAGGGATCTTCTAAGGGGGGTGGCAGAGGCTGTCCAAGTGGCCAAAACCCTGTTGGTTCGGGGAAATGTCCATGTCCTGTGTGCTGTGTGCTTGGACGCCCCCCTCACTAGGGGGGGTGAAGGAAGTGCTCATTAGGACCCCCAGATTTTGGTTACTGCTGATGGGTGGTCTCCTCCCCCCCCCCACCTTCCCCAGCAGCCCGGGCAGAGTGTGGCGCTGAGGAACCCCCCGGTAGCCTGTAAGGGGGGGACGATGCCGCACATAGGCAGCGGCCAACTGTTACGGAGGTTTTCCCCTATAGTATTTGAGTTTGTCTTCCTTCAATAGCTGGAAAAAAAAAAAGGATCCCCTTTTTGGGGACCGGTAGCGGGGTCCAATGGGTGGAGACCCAGAAGTCACCCCTCTCCCGGATGCTGACTTTTCGGTTTGCACTAGCCAGGCAAATAAGCATGCTGCGGGAATTGCACAAGTGACTCCGAGGGGCCCCCTCCCTCCATTTCCAATGTATACTGCCCCGGTGCTTGGGAGTCATCTCCTCGTTTTCCCTCATCTCCATCCACCTCCTCCAGCTGCTCCTGCTCCTCCTCTCTTGTACCTGGGGGGGAAAATCACTCATTTCACCAGCAATGCTTCTGCTCCAATGTCCTCCCCCTTTCCCCCCCCATTTCAGTCCCCCCGGCTCATGTGGCCCGAGATTAGTCGCCACATCTCCAGTCCCCTGCCCAGAGATTTTTCAGCATCTTTTCCCCAGGACATAAAGCAGTGGAAATGCGTTTTCATCCCGTTTTCCTGGCGACTGAAAAATAAGTGGCCTCCTCGAATGGCCTCAACAAAGGGAGGTGTCACGCATGAGCTGCCACGGCTGACTCAAAAGTTCCAGGGGAGTACTTCTGTCTGCCGGGATCATAAAAAAATCGTTAAGGCCTTTTCTTTCATACAGTGGGTCCAAACTGTGCGGGCGGGAAATTTCCCAGCGGGTGGAAACATCGCATATCAGGGTTTGTTGGGGGGGCCCGTTTCTGCCGCTGCAATCGGGAGGGTGTTCCTGGTTTGTCAAATGGATAAAGTGCAGCACAGTTTCCTGGCCATTTTCAGAATGTTTTGAAGTGGGGTTGGAAGCTTCGGGAACCTTTTTTACCCCAGATTGAACACTGGCCATGCAGGGGCGGCCCCATCCCCCCTCGGTGCAGCGCGGACCCATTTTCCTCCTTGCCCGTCACCGGGTTCCGATTTGCATTTGGGGCGGGAAAGAAAGAAACATCGATTTCTTGGCATGAGGGGGCAGTTCCTCCCTGTGGGGATTCGTTCGCCGAGGCAAGCTAGGTGTAGAATGGGGCCCCGCGTGCCCTAAAAATGGGGTTATGATGGAGCGTATTTGTGGAGGTGGGATGGTGGTGGGGGGGGAGGAGGAGGCGGATTGGCGCGGGGGGCCAGTTTGACAACGTGGAGGGGGAAAGGGGGGTTCCCTGTCCAATTTGGGGTGTGCCCGGGGCAGGAAAGCCATTCACCCGTGGGGCCGTAAAGGAAATGTATGGCCCTGCCCGTAGTTACAGCTCCAGACGTCCGCGCTCCCGTGTCCCTTGGAAAAAACCCGTAAGCTCAAGGACTGACCCACTTTCTGTTTACATTTTTATGAAGTGCGGGGAAAAGCCGGAAAAGAAATTACGGCTTGGAACTCTCCTCTGGGCTCGGCACAAGCATTATTTCTCTAAAACTGGTGCAGAGTCCACATTTGGAAAGGGGGGGGGTGCATTTCCCAACAACTTTGGACAGAAGCACGGTCAGCTGCTGCCCCTTTGGGAGGGTTTTGGACGCATACTTTTGTCTTTTTACAATCGCCTTCTGAAGATGCTGGCGCCATGAGTGCGAGGAGAAGGGATTGGACGGGGAGAGATGTCAAAGAGAACAGCTGCCTTTCAGAGGGTGGTGGAGCCCTTGACTGGTTAAATGGCATGCGTGCCACTGGCCCGTGCTGCGCTCAGCGGCGGATGGACCACCAAACCTGAGCCACGTTTTTCCCAGGCCCACCGGATGGTGACGCTGATGTGTTGAGCGGGCCGTTGTGCCAAGTTAGTCCCCTGGCCCGTTTCACTTTTCCCCAAGATTCTAATATCCCCAAAATATTCGGCTCCTCCGGTGTCTTAGCAAAAAAATGCCACACCCCCGAGTAGCGATTTACCCAACGCTCCGCACTGGTGACTACTGCCCCCCGCCCCTCGCTGAGCCCCGTGCCGTACTGTTTTGGACCGCAAAAGCGGGTTTTCTCCCCCGTGGCGCTTGGCTCCCGCCCCTACCTGCTGTCCCCTGTGATCACGGCCACACAACCCATTTTGTGGCTGCCCCCTTTGCCTGACGCGAAAACGGGACCCCCCTCTTCTCCTGACGATGATGAACCCCTTGCTTCACCGGTTTCCCCAAGTGCGGTGGGCTACATCTCATTTTTGGTTTCATGTCATATGCCCTCTCACGGTCTTGGTAAGCCGAGGTGCCTCTCCCCACATGCCCCCCTGCCCTCTCCCACATTATATTTGCCGCCTATGCAAAAAGCTGGGGATATTGGCCCATTTCTTGCTGCCAAGTAGCTGCTACTGCCCTCCTCAAAAATTTTTTCATCCTCGCTTTATAGTGGGGCTGGCCCAGACCAATAGTAGATCCTGGTGAGGGAACTGGATGGGAAAGAGGCGGGGGGTGGGAAGGTGAGGGCCCCTGACCCCTCCCGGGCCATGCCAACTAAGTGTTGGTCTGAGGTTCCCCCCGACTCTTGGCTGGGGTTGTCAGATGTTTTTGGAGGAAAAGGAGACCAGTAACCCAAAACAGAACCCTTGGGGCGAACAACACAGGCGCTAGATGACACGGCAGTTTTTGGCCTCCAGGGGGACCCCTCTGCGGACGTCCCCTTGCTGTGCTGCGACCTGGCCCTTTCGAAATGTTTGTGCCCCCTGCCCCTCGCAGTTGCAGAGCCTGCCCCTCTCTGTCTGACATACTGTTTGTTCTAAATGTACAGACACTGTTTGATGAAACTATCTGTATTTGATAAAATTTCACCCCGTTTTTTACTCCAAATGAAAACCCAGTAAACAAAGGGGGAACCCTTGGATATAAATTGCGTCCAAAATGGCCAGGAAAAATTTACTTGTATTGTCGTTTACAAGCACTGGTTTTTGGGGTTTCTAAATGTAAAAGCACCAAACAGGCTTAATTAACCCCTTTGCTTGTGAATTAGCTAAAGAAAAAGTATAATTTCAGATGTTGAAAAAACGGTTTATTTTTGTCAGCACCCAGCAAAACAACGCTTAATTAACCCCGGTGTAAATTTCGCAATAGAATTGAGCCCACCAAAAATGTAGCTTTGTAGGTGTTCAAAGGGTATTTTCTAGCCCCACAACAGAGATTTAAAATTTTATTAATTTTGCTTGTGAATTAGGCTACCAAAAAAAATATTTATTTGGCGTTGAAAAAGCGTTTTATTTTTTTTCGCACAGCAGCAAAAACACCTTAAAATTAACCCCTGGGTAAATTGGCAAATAAATTGAGCCACCACAATAGTAGCTTTGTAGGTGTTACAATGGTGTATTTTTACGCCCACAACAAGAGTAAAAATTTTAATTAAACCTTTTTTTTGTGAAATTTGGCTACCCAAAAAAATTAATATATTTGGCGTTGAAAAAAGACGGTTTTTTTTTGTCAGACACCAGAAAACCGCTTAAATTAACCCCTGGTGTAAATTGCGAATAGAATTTAGCCCACAAACTAGTAGCTTTGTGCGTGTTTTTCAATGGGTATTTTCTCGCCCACAACAAAAGATAAAAATTTTAATTAACCTTTGCTTGTGAATTAGGCTACCCAAAAAAAAATATTTTTTTTGGGTTAAAAAAGAGGTTTTTTTTTGTCAGCACCCCCAGCAAAAAACGCTTAATTTAAACCCCCCGGGTGTAATTGCGCAATAAATTGAGCCCCAAATTAGTGGTTTTGTAGGGGTTTAAATGGGGTTTTTTAGAACAACAAGAGGGTAAATTGTATTTATTTGTTGGAAATTGGCTCCAAAAAAAAATATTTAATTTGGCGTTGAAAAAACGGTTTTATTTTTTCAGGGAAAACGCAAAACAACGCTTTTCCCCTGGAGTAAATTTGGAAGGGTTGAGCCCCACCTGTGCTTTTAGGGGTGTACAATGGTGTTTTTCTCGCCACACAACAAGGATTTTTTCCCTTTTCTTTGAAATTTGGCTCCCCAAAAAAAAAAAATTTCGTTAAAAGACGGGTTTTATTTTTGAACCAGCCAAAAAACAAACCCCTTTTAGAAAACCCCCCTTTAAAAAAATTTCGCAATTAAAATTAGCCCCCACAAAACGACTTTTGGTAGGGTTTTTCAATTTTTTTTAAGCCAACAAACAAAATAAAAATTTAATTTAAACCCTTTAATTTTTTTAAAAAAAAAAATAATATTTCTTGAAAAAACTTTATTTTTTAGACCCAGCAAAACAACGTTTTTTAAACCCCTGGTTTAAAATTGCGCCCAATAAAAAATTGAAAACCCCCCACCAAACTAGAGTTTTTTTTGCGTGTTTTCCCCTGGCTATTTTCTCCCCCAAAAAAATCAGTTCTTCAGAAAAGCGCTATCCCCCGCCCCAGCACCCCCTGTCAGAAAAAGGAGAGGGTGTGAGCCCCGGGGCCCGCGCTCGGTTCTTATATATGCGGTGACGTCACAAAAACCCCGGGTTTTCCTGTTTGGGCTTCATCTCTGCACATGTCATGCGGTATGCCCTTTTTTCCCCAGAGTGCTTTCCCCCCATGTAGCGCCATGTGCCGCAGCATTTTTCAATCAAAAGCACATTCGTTCCCCCAAAGCCCAAAAAATTTCGACTTCGTTCCAAACCCAAATTTTTTCCTGAAATTTTTAACGAATTCCACTTCGTTAGAATCGATTCGCCCATCTCTAAAAATAATTGTCAGACAATTACCAAATAACAGCACTACACAAAACCGGAATCCTAAGGCTAAGATTACCAATAATCCCAATAAGACCACACATCACCACCACAAAATGACCAAATAATACCACCACACCCTTACCACATATCATTACAACATAGTGGCTGAATAATACACCTTACCATTACTGAATATAAACCATTATACTAGGACAAATATTAGCACCATACAGTGGTAGATACCAGTTGTACACAGGCGCACATATATTAGTGATTACAGTAAAGTTACATCCTGGGACTCACAGGAGATGTCTCTGAAGAGTTGTTGTCTTCTTTGATGAGTTTTCCCAGACCACCATGATGTCTTCTCCAGGCCATGACTCTTCACTGTGGAATTTATAAAACAAACATCTTAGACTCCTCACTTTTCCAGAACTTACCTACCAATTCTTACCTCTTTATGCACTCCCCATCTATAGTGCCCCAAATGATAATAATGACCCTTTTGTGCCTCTAACAATAAAAGTGCCCACAATCGGCTATGGAGCTTCAATTTGTGCATTGAAGTTTTATTGTTATTTTGTATTTCCATATAGGAGCTAGTTAAATCCCATAATATGTAGGTAGGTAGACTTATAGGTCCCCGAATAGGTAGGTATCTAGGTCCCCTAGTAAGTAGATAGGTAGTTATATAGCGCCCCTCCAATTAGTAGGAATATAGGTCCCTAATATGTAGTTATACAGACCCCCTGTAGGTAGCTTGGTAGGTTTATAGGGCCTTTGTAGGTAGGTATAGAGGCCCCCCCAGTAGGTACGTATATATATAAGCCCATAGTATATAAGTCCCCTGTAGGCAGGGCCGTCTTAGCATCATTATGGGCCCCTGGGCAGAGCTGTGCACTGGGCCCCCCAAAAAAACACAACTACTCATATGAACAAATATAAACATTATCGATAACAAACTTATAACCTACAACACCGCCATATAGAGACCATGATCCATCCAGTATAGACCGCAATGACAACTCCTGAACGCAACTCATCCCTGCAGAATTTACCACACAAACATCTTAGACTTCTCACTTTTCCAGCACTTCCCTACCGATTCCTACCTCTGATATGGGTGACCCAATTAAGTAAGTAGGTAGTAAGGTTGCCTACAAATAAGTAGGAAGGAATCTAGACTGCAGTAGGTAGGTATAGAAACCACTGTAGGTAGATATGTTGCCCCATGTAGGCAGGTTTACAGCCCCCTGTATGGAGATTTACAGCCCCCTGTAGGAAGATATATAGCCCCCTTTAGGTACAATTAGATGTACTGTCCCCTATAGGTAGGTATACAGCTGTCCCTATAGGTAGATACACTGTCCCCTGTAGATAGGCCTATGTAGGTACAAGTAGATATATTACCCTCTGTATATATAGCCCCCTGTAGGTACAGGTAGATATACTGCCACCTGTAAATAGGTCCCTATAGGTAACATGCCCTCTGAAGATAGGCCCCTGTTACAGCCTCCTGTAGATTGTAGGCAACGTAGATTATAGCCCCCCCGGTAGGTAATATTCCCCCCTGTAGAGTATGGTCATCCCTATAGGTTATATAGGCCCCTGTAGGTAATATCCCCCTGTAGATTATAGGCCCCCTATAAGTAATATTCTCCCCTGTAGATTTTATAACCCCCCTGTAGGTAATATTCCCTCTGTAGTTTATCTCGCCCGTATTAGAGAGCAAATACACGGCGAAATGCGTACCGAAATTATGCCATGTGAACATACCCTAAGTCTAAAAAAAGTGACATTATAAAGTGAATACATGGCCACACAGTAGTTGTAAAATGCTAGTCATTTTTAAAAGTAGAAATAAAAACAATATACAAGAGGAAAAAGATGAACAGAAAAATTATAAATATAAATTACATAGTGATAAATGAGTCATAATTGATAATACAATAAATATAGAAAAAAAGGTCCAAATTTATTCAATACATAATCGAAAAATTAAAAAAAGTATAAAACACGTGAATGAATAAAAATACAGATTAGATATCAGTATCATATAATAAAAATGCAATATTACTGGGGACTTTTTTTTTATTCTTTATAAATTAATATGAGGATCAGAATAAAAAAGGACAAAAAGATAGTTTCCTTCATCCAACACTTCAACTTTCGGTTTAAATTCAAGGCCATTGTCACACAATGTAACAAAAGCAAAATTATTGCAGGAAAAAAAATATAAAACTTTAAATTAAAATAATTAAATGAAAATTCAAATTAAAAAAGAAAGGGAAAAAAAGCTGTTACGGTTGCCCCCTGCGGACCCCCCATCCCGGGTCACAGACGCATCCGTGCCCCGCTACGGAGCGGCGCCGCGACCCACATGTCGGATCGCGGGCGCACCCATTCCACGACATGTTCTCCTGCAAACTTACCCGGCCACGCTCCTGCTGTAGTCTCTGTCCCGCGGAGCGCGCGGGCCCGCTCCCTAGGGCGCGTGCGGCGCCGGCAGTTTTCAAATTTGAAGGGCCAGCGCACCGGTAACTTGTTATTGCCGGTCGCTGCCCCTAATTAATCCTGCCTCTTGCTGGTTACCCTGCCGGATCTTTAGTGCCTTGCCGCCTACTGAGAAAGCGTTTCCTGAGTCTAGTTTTTTAATTACGTTGTTACGTACCTTCTTGCCTCCTTTCCCTCGGACCACGAAAACCTTTGCCGCCTGTCCTGACCTTTTTGGGCTGTCCACGGACTACGAGCCTGCCTGATGATTCTGTACCACGCTATAACTTGGCTGCCACCGCAAGCAAGTCACGCCAGGGGTAGCGACATGGTAGGCTCCCGCCGCAGCAAGTCCATCCCGCTTTGCGACGGGCTCTGGTGAATACCGGGACCTACTTAGATTCCGCTCCCTGGCGAGGATTTCACCATCGCTTGCGGTGATCCAGTGGATCCACTACTACGATCCGCCACAAAAGCATTAAGACTTGAAGAAAAGATGCAAAACTTAATTTCTCGTTTCATCCGTCTGGGGTCATGGTACAGAGAGAAACAATCCATTTACATTCCCTTTGCTCCTAAAGGCATTTAACATTACCACCTCTAATTCCCCAGTGAACTAAATCAATGCCTCTTACTTTAAAAGAGATTGGGTCACAATCATGATGTTTAAAAAAATGTCTAGGGATTGTTTTTAATTCAGAGAAATTGGTGCACTTCTTTGCGGCTATAATGTTGCGCACATGTTCTCTAACTTGTATCTCGAGTTCTCTTTGGTAAAACCAATATAGATTTTTTGGCAGGCACAAGAAGTAAAATATATCACATTTTTGGAGCTGCATTTTTCGTGTCAAGTCAGATGAGTGGAGATTATTTGTTCTCACCATATTTCCACACGTTGTCCAGTCACTGCATGGAAAAAATCCTTATTTCGGTCCACAAGTACTAACTGGGTTGTTATTAGTATTTATAATGTCATAGCTTTTAACCAGATGATCTTTCCAATCCTCTAAATGTTAACAAAGGCACATCTGATATTTTACTTGCTAAAACAAGATCTGTTTTAAGTATTGGCCAATGTTTCTGAAGGATTTCCTTCATCACATTCCATTGTTGGTTATATGTTGAAATGAAACTAAACTTTATTTATCTTTAAATTTATTTGGCAAGAGTTGAATCTTTGGAGTTTGTTTAGCATGTCTAAATGCTCTTCTTATATTCCTATTTCTATAACCTCATCCAATAAATCTACTAAGCATCTGCATATCACAAGGCATTATGGGAAAGGAGCTGGTAAGCTCACTGCGCCCTCTATAGGTTGTAACAAATCCTCAATTTGCTTCTGATTCACTGAATCTTTGGGAAGCACAAAGGAATATACCAGTTAAGGTGTGTAATGTTTTGATTGCCTTTTAGCCCACTACTAAGCAGAAGTAAATTGAGGATTTGTTACAACCTATAGAGGGCGCAGTGAGCTTACCAGCTCCTTTCCCATAATGCCTTGTGATATTTCAAAATGCTTAGTAGTGGGCTAAAAGGCAATCAAAACACTACACACCTTAACTGGTGCTCTCCGTAAGGAGAGATGTTCCCCTTCTCTCCGTGTGGGATAGTGGAACAGCCGCATTGTATTTACTCAGTACAATCATATGTGTAACTTATTATTGTAAAGCATTCTGTTGGGATTTTTGGTGTTTGGCCACAAGATGCCACTGTCTCTGGAAACGTTTTCATGAAAATGAAGACGTACAAAGACATAGGTAGCGGCCTTTTTAGTTGGGAAGGAGGAAACACAAAGAAAGGCAGGAGGGAACAATGCGCAAAAAGTTTTACTGCCCCCTTCGGGCTCAAAATGTGAGAACCCCCAAAAAGAGAGGGGAGGAAACGTGCGCATTGAACTGTTGTCAAGAAAGACCCAAAAAGGGAAAAGGACCTCAAGACGAGGGGACGACAACATCTTGGCCCATCTTCAACGCAGGGAACTCACCCAGAGCAGAAACTCCCGGGCCAAACAAAAAGGTATACCCGGGTCAAAAAACGGGCACCCCAAACAAAACAATGTGTGCAGGCCTGTTTATCTAGTTAGGACAATTTGGTTTCAGGCCATAGGTGTTTACCCAACTACCCCCCTATTTGGACATTGGGAGGGGGCTTGTTATACGCTTTATTTTGCAACCTTCGCATGGAAGGACTGTTTTATGTTATATGTCTGGGATAGCGGTAGAGCTCAATTGTAAGCGCTGGGGGCCACACCGCCGTGTTTTTAAACTGCACCACACACTTTTTTTTCCTGTCCTTGATGTTTTAAAAGGTCGGGTTTTTCGGCCTTTCTAACCCCCAGGATAGAAAAACTGATTGTGAACCAAGGACACACCTCGGCAGCGCGCGTGCGGCACGGGGGCCTTGGGTCACTATTTTTGTACGGTTTTTTGGGTTTTGTTCACAATGCTTTCAAAGTTCGTAAACTAGGGGTTTAAAACTGGTTTTGGAGTCGTTTTCTTCGTCCAACTTCGCTTATTCCCGGGGAACCCCACCTCGGTGCTGGGCTTCAATTTTCGAGCGGCAGGATACAGCGACCTTATGGATGGGGAGCGACGGGAGTCTCCCCCCGGCGTCACTGGCGCCGGGCCAGGCCAAGTTCGGTGCCCCCATAATCCCGCCCAATGGTTATTTCTGTAGGGTCACTTTTACAACCCCTCCCCAAAATTTTGATGGAAAAAAAAAGGGCACTGCAACTGGACAAAGGGGTGGTATGCAGTTAAAATATGTAACCTAGGTCCAGAACTAGGGGGGGAGATAGCCTGGGGCCTTAGAGGGGAACGTTGACGGCATGGATGGTACGGCCCGATTCCGAGAGGGACACACGGGACAAAATATTCCCCCTGCGGAAGGAGCCCAAGGGGGGGGCGTCCCAAAGGGGGGTGACCTGCGAAACCACTTCTCAACCCCGTCCCAAAGAGAGGGTAGCCCCCATGCAGTACTCTAACCCTACAGGAAATGTTAAAGAAATAAGGCGCGAGACCCAGGGCCAGGGGGGTTTTTCAGGAAGGGGGAATAATTTTACAAAGAGATCATTTTCATGGGACAAACAAAAACCCTTTACGGGAAAAAAATTGAAAAAGAAGACCCGAAAAGCTCCCTGACTTTTATAGGTTTACTTAGCCGGTGGAGAGGGAAAAGAACCCCATACCCATAAGGTAAACGCCCAGATGCCCAACAAGCAGAGGAGGGGGAGACCGGGGTTTTTAAAACAATGTGGTCCAGGCTTTGGGGACAAGTTGAGGAACTTCGGTGGGAAGTGTCCCAGATAAGGCAAAACGGCTACAAACCCAAAAGTACCTCACTTCCCCACAAACCCATTTCAGGACAACTCCACAGCGGGTCCCACTGCAAGGGCTAAAAGGCGCACGGAGGTCTGGGGGGGCCCCGCGGGCTTGCCAACAGTAGGCCACATCGCCAAGAGTTCTTGAAAATGTAGGGGGAGAGCCCGGTTTAAAAACCAAAACCCCCGCCGTAGCCGGGGGCCCTGTGGCGGTGCGACAAAGCTAAAGCCCATACTGAGGCATGACCCTATGCCAGCAGTCCCTTTTTTGAAACCAGTTAGAAAGGGCCAAGGTACTTCCTAGTTTAAACAGGTCAGGTCACCCTTTGGGCCCCGGTTTTTTTTGGCGAACTTTTTGGGACATGAGGAGCCGAAGATGGGGCGTCATTTGGCGACAGCACCAATATGGTGAAAAGGGCTGCAAGGGGTAGTCCCGGATGCAAGTCCGCTTTGGGGGAAACATAGGCAAGAAGGGATGGTGCTATGGATCACCCACTCACCGGGGGATGGATGTAACACGGGGTTGAAGTGCCGAGACGGATCACCCTCTCTACGCTAAAGAGGGGGCCAAGAATTGGCGGGGCCACCACGCACCGGCCGCTCAGAAGGTCCTACAACAATGTTAGGAGCGCAGTCTGCGAAAGAGCCCCACATCCGGTCGGCCCCCTTTGGGCGGTGAAGTCCTCAAACCCTGTCAAGATCCCGCCACACACGAACATATTAGGGCCGGTTTGGGGCCGGACGGGAAATTTTAATGGCTGAAGTCTTATTGAACCAGTCTCACAGGAAGGGGCACAAAACCTCCACTGGGACTCGGGGCCCTTGCCACCTTGAAAAAAGGGTGTATCCCTGTGAACCTCAAGTCATGGACAGCGAGTTAACCATTTCCCCCCAAAAATTTCTGTTACTGAAATCTACGTTCCCCGGAGAAGATATCTTCCGGCGGGAGACTTTACGCTATTGCCGCAAGAGGGCCCTGGACCTATTCGTTGCATTCGGGGTTTGGCCACAAGATGCCACTGTCTCGGAAACTTTGCATGCAAAAGATAGACATTTACAAAAACATGAAGAGACATGAGGTAGCGGCCATTTTTGTTGGGAAGGAGGAAACACAAAGAGAAGGCAGGGGGGAACAGATGCTGGCTGAAGATTGACTGTCCCTTCGGTTTCCCAAAAAAGGGGGAGAACCCCCAGAGAGAAGGGGTGAACTGTGCGCATTGAACTGTTGTCAAAGAAAAAACCCACAAAGGAAAAGGGCACTGCAGAGATGAAGGAGCGACTAACTTGGACTCTTCCAAAAGCAGGGATCATCACCTCAAGCAGCAACTCCGGCCATCGAAAAGGTTACCCGGCAAAAAAAGCGTGCCGCCAACAAAATAGGAAATGTGTCAGGGCCTTTTTCTAGTTTAGACAATTTGGTTTCAGCCATAGGTGTTTATCCAACTAAAAGCCCCCTGATTCGGGGCATTGGGTGGGGGGTTGTTATACGCTGTTATTTATCAAACCGGTTCGCATGGAGAGACGTTTTATTGTTAAAAAGTCGGGAAACGGTAGAGCGCTACATTTTAACGCCCCGTCCACACCGCCGGGCCTTTTTTAAATGCACCACACACGATTGTTCCTGTCCTTGTATGGATTTAAAAAAGGTAGCGGTGGTTTCCGGCCTTTCTGAACCCCAGGAGTAGGTAAACTGATTGTGAATCCAGAGGACACACTCTCGGCCCAGCGCGCTGGGGCGGCCCAGGGGCCTTGGTCACTACTTTGTACACGTTGTTTGGGGATTTGTTCACAATGCTTTTCTGAAAAGTTCAGTAAACTATGGGTTGTTGAACTGGTGTTGGAGTCGTTTTCTTAGTCCGGAACTTCGCTGTATTCCGGGAATACTACCACGGTGCGCGGCGTACATAAGCCACACATTGCCTCCCACCCAGTCAAAGCCAAAAATCGCTCTCCTCCCACTGAAAGAGGGGAAAAAAAACCCCGAAACGGCGTATGTAGATGAGCAATATTGGCTTGACTAATATTCCTTTGTGCTTCTCAAAGATTCAGTGAATCAGAAGTAAATTGAGGATTTGTTACAACCTATAGAGGGCGCAGTGAGCTTACCAGCTCCTTTCCCATAATGCCTTATTTTTGCCTTGTATGTATGTGCAGTGCCTCGGAAACAAGCCCTGTATCTGCCAGGTACTTATGAATACTTGCTAGAAGGTATCAAGATGTATATGCAGGGCATAGCCAAGACTTAGTCAGGCTAGAACAGAGTAAACGTAGTCAACTTGTTACTATGTTTGGTCTGTTTTCACACAAAAACATTTTAATTGTGGAACAGAATAACATAGTGCCTTATTCTGTCCAAATAAATGAAGTGTTTATAGCCCAAAACAGACCAAACATAGTCACTAATTGACTACATTTGCTATATTGCATCCTATAGCTAAGCAGCAACTAAACCATGATATACTGTATGTTAGAAAATGTGGTTGAAGGTATATGGCTGATATAGGGCTGGTTCCCTGTGTGAATCTACCCTAATTATTTGCACCCTCCTTAACTCTAATATTTGAGTGCTCCAATCTGAGCCTTGTATGCCTCTTCTCCTTATAATCAGCTTTATTTGTACCTTGTGAGACTGTTATTTGCACTCTGAATAGCCTAGTCTTTGTGCTCTATATTGTCTTTTTATTTGCAGACTGTATGGTTCTGATACGTGAGCTCACTAGAGTGTGCACGGTTTAGCCCTGCTATTCACGTTATGAACTATTATAAGCATTTAATAGACTTTGCCAGCCCTGCCACAGTTACATTAGGAGCTGAAGATATTTAGGGGTTGGATTGGCTTTTTACAGACAAGACAACACTTTTATCAACAAATGTACATTTATGTAAATTTATATTCACATATTTGTGATCCGAGACACACTCATAGATTGTGTTCTATGCAATCATAGCCTTGCTATTGAGTTTGTGTCAACATTTATTTTTCAATTGACTTGATTCACTGCATAAGGATATGTTCACACATGGTACGCATACTTTCAATGCGAGACAGCGCTTTTATTTTTTGCCACATAAGCGCCCGGTAGAAGTGACAGATCAGTGATTTTACTAGAAACATTCTTTTTAACGTATTTGCAGGCCGTATATTGGCGCCAACAAATACGCCATGCAAACATGCCCTAACTGTTTCTGTATACATCATGTAACAATTTTTTACATTTTCTATGTTTCGTACATTTTCACTGTTATGTTTTCCAGGGAGAGTGTGGTTCATGCTGGGCTTTTGCTGCAGTTGGCAACATTGAAGCACAATGGGGAATTCAAGGATGTGCTAGGAATTTATCAATCCAACGTAAGTGTCTCTGTTTTTTTGGCCTCTATAATTTATGATTCTCAACCACACAAGAAGAAATATTAAAAAACTCAATAAATGTATTACAAAGTATAAATATTTTCTATTCGTTCGAAGAAAAGTAATGTATAAAAACAAATAGATGTGGCACCAGTTGTGTAGCTAGAGTTTTTGCAGCCCAGCGCTGTCCATAAGTTTGCTGGCACTTTTGACAGACCACATCCACAGTCTTTCAGGCCATGTCTCTTTTTCTTTTTTTTTACAGGATCCTCTTCAAACCATAAATCATAATCGCCTTTAAGAATATAGTGACATTAAAACATGATTTTTTTAAGAGCCATAACTTTGTTACTTTTTTGTCAATTGAGTTGTGTAAACGAGATAAGAGGACGTTTTCATTGGTACCATGTTAGTGTACATAAGAGTTTTTCATAATTTTGATTCTGGGTTTTTTTGAGGTCCGATATAAAAAAGGCAATTCTGGCATGTTTTTTTTTTTTTCGTGTTCACTGTTCAGATTAAATAACAATAATTTTATAGATTGGAGAATTATGGACACAACAATAACTATTACTGTATGTCTAACTGTTTTTTTTACAAAATAACTGTTTTATCAGTGAATCAGGGTTTTTATGTTTGTTTTATTTGCTTAAATATTTTTAATCTATTTGCTTTTTACTTTTTGTGTTAAAGTCTCAAAATGGAACTGGATTATGCAATTGCTTCATCACTTTTATAAAATATAGCAATACATTACATTATTTCTATGCATTATACTGTACTCCTGTATATAGCAGACCCAGAAACAAATATTTGGACTCTTGCTGCTATGGCAACCATGAGCACCCAGCGATCACATTGCAGGGGTGTAAATGGGCGACAGAGAGAGCTGCCTCAGGCCATGTAGTTTTTCAGCCAGTTCTCGGTTTTGAAAACCGGCTGCAAACCAGCTCAAAAACTTTTACACGGACCTTAATGGAAAATCCGTGCAGCGGTCCCCACTGCACGGATTTTCCGCCCGGTGGTTTTACAGATCGCCGGTGTTTCAAAAAACATAGAAAATTTTCATTCTTCTGTCCTGTTTTCGGATATGAACTTGCCTATGTGAAGGGGGAGGGCTTTTCTCCGCAAACAGCAGAGAAAAGCCATCCCCCGGCGGCCGTGTGCACCGACCGGTATTTGTCCTGTGCCGTGTTAACGGCCCCTCACTCTGTCAACTGTCTAGATGTTGCAGATGCAACTGACCGCAGGGTTAAGCAGTGAGAACAAAGGTAGCTCCTTTCCCAGCCGCTGTAATGATAACTAGTGTTGAGCGATTATTATCGACAAAGTTGAAATCGGCACAGTTTTTATGTTGATCGGATTTTTTTAGATCCGGATAATTAGGTAAAATCGTGCATCATTTTTAAATTGCCCTTTTTAGGCGCTTCCTTTTATTTTGGGGGGCCGCAAATCAGTTTACAAATAGAGGGGGGGTGAGAGGGTTTGGGGCTGAGGGATGTTAGGGTTGCGATTGGCTAAAAAAATCACATGACCTCGTTTTAAAGAACAGCCCTTCCTGTTCATGATCATTCTTCAGATCTCAAAGCAGTAGCGTGTCTCTCCCTTTTCCAAAACAGTCAGGAAGTAGTATTTCTTCACAGAGAAAGCTCTACTGTTAGCTGTGATCCTTACAACTTATTTTATTAACAAGATTCGAAGATTTTATATAGTTAGGTAGAGAATTTAAAGAGCATCTACGCTGTAAAGTCAGGGGGGTGGTAGGGGGGGGGGGGGGAGGGGGGGCCCCCGCGGGTGAACAAAACAAGCTTTTTAAAAGAATACTGGATATGTTCACCAAGATTAGGGCCCATGAAAAAAAATCCCGCCGGGTCGAGGTGCCTTTTCCCCCGTTTTCCGGGGAATCTGCGCCTGATTTATGCCGGCCGGGCGGCGCTCATCTAGGCATAAAACTACGTGAGGGCCTATGCTTCGCCGTCCGGGGAAGTGACCATACATCGGGTAAAAGTCCCCGCGCCTCCCCAGTGTGTGGGGTGCATCGGGTTTTGGGCGCCGTGGGACTGCGCCGAGAATCTTTCCAAAGCGAGACAGGCTGGAGGGGGGGGGAAAAATATTCAGATGCGGTGCGGAGTATAAAGCAAAAACCCTTTTATAAAGGCGTTTCATTTTTTGGGTCAAAATCCTCCTCCGGGCGAATGAAGCGGAGGGAACATGCGGGGAAGGGGATCGAAATCGGAACAGAAGTCCGGGCTCCGCCCGTGCACAGGATGTGATTCCCGAAAAAAACTTTTTTTAAAAAGGCGGAAAACAGTGTCGAAAGGAGCTGAATTACAAAATACATTTCAAAAAAATAAAATCACTTTCCCAAACTCGGAACGGCACAAACAAGAAATTTATAGGAAATTGCCGGGAAATACGAATTCAAACCCTGAAACCTATTCTCATTGGTTTGGCAAAACCCCCGGCCAATCGAATGGGGGGGACAAAGCCCCTTCTAGCCATGGAGGAGTTTGGCCCAATCAGAATAGAGCGACAAAGCCCCATTTTAGCCTATGAGGATTTGGACCAATCAGAAATCCACGGGGGACGGGTTCAAAAATAGAAAAAAGGCTGCAAAAGGGCTTTGGGATTGGCTGGAAAGGGGCCCTAAACCCCGGGGGCCTCTCCAAACCCCCTCGGGGGGGGCCCAATCAGAATAGGGGGCGAAACAAAAAAGGGTCCCATTCCCCCCCTAGGGCCTAATGGGGGAAAAGTTTTTGGGGGAAAACCAATCAGAATAGGAGCGACAAACCCCCACCCCAAAGGGGGCCCTAAAAGGGGGAAAAAGTTTGCCAAATTTCCAAAAATCCAGGGGGGACAGTTCAAAATACAGTAAAAAGGCTGCAAAGAGCAATTGGGAGCAGGGGGGGCTCGCCAGCTCGGCCAATCAGAATAGACCAAAGCCCCCTTCTGGGCCTATGGAGAATTTTGACCAATCAGAATAGGAGCACAAACCCCCAATTTCTACCCTAGGGGGATTTGCCAATCAAATCCACGGGGGGACAGTTCAAAATACAGTAAAAAGGCTGCAAAGAGCGATTGGCGACGTGGGGGGCCGCCTAGCTCAGCCAATCACAGGCACTACTTTCCTAGATTTCTTGGGGAAAAGAAATCGAGCGCGCTCTGGATTGGCTCTTTTCAAAGAGCCGCCGTAAATTTTGCCCAAAAGGGGAGAGCGAGCGACGTTTGGGTTTTGTAATAAATCTGAAATCAAATTTATATGGCGAAATCACATTATAACACTACAAAAGTTGTCACGATGTTTTAAATAAAAGGGAATCCTAATATGGGCTAACAAAAAAAAATTTTAATTCCCTTAAATCATTTTATTCTTTATTTCGAGGCCCCCAACTATTTTTTCCTTGGCTATTTTGGGTAAGCAAGGGAACAATAAAAGGGTGCATCAAAAATAAAGAAAAAAACGATTTGGGGAATTAAATTTTTTTTTTTCGTTACCAAATTGGGTTTCCCTTTTATATACACTTCGTGACAATTTGTGTAGTGTTATAAGTGATTTCGGCCATATACAGTTTGTTTTCAGATTGAAATTACAAAACCCAAGGGAGCGCGTCGCCTCCCTTTGGTCCAAATTGGGCGGCTCTTTAAAATTTAGCCAACACAAGCGCGCTCAGAATTTTTTTTCCCCATAAACTCTATGAGAAAGTAGTCGCGCTTTGTTTGGCTAAGCGGACAAGCCCCGTGCTTAAACCAAATCACCGTTTCTGCCTTTTATGTTTTTGAACTGTCCGCCTTTGGAAAATGATTGGGCCCTTTTTTTCCCCGGCTAGAATGGGGCTTTGTCGCTCCTATTTTGATTGGGCAATTCTCCTCCAAAGGTAGAATGGGACATTGTGCTCCTTTTCTGATTGGCTGGTTTATGCCGACCAAAGAAATAGCTTAAACAATTTGAATAAATTTTTCCCGGCAATTCTTCTATGGGAATCCCATTAGGCCGGTCCGGCGACAAACGCGTTTTTCGGGGTTTTTAACTGCTTATTTTTATCAATTGTTCTGCTCTTTATTGATCTGTATTTCACTTAATAAAAAATTTTTTTTTTATTAATATTCAACCGCACCCGGGGCCCGAGCCCGAGATTTCGGGGGCCCATCCCCAACTATAATGGGAGAAGTAGCTCGCGCTTGAAAGGCGGGAAGCCAACCCCGCAGTTTTAGCCAACAATCTTTTCTTCTTTTTACTGTATTTTGAATTATCCCGCCGGGATTTGATTTGGTCCAAACCCCCATAGGATGAAAGGGGCTTTTTCGCCCTATTCTGATTGGGTGGTTTTATCCGACCAATGAGAAATTTTAGAATTTGAATTACGTATTTCCCGGGAAATTTTCCCAAAATCATTTTCTTGATATTGTGCCCCCTTCTAGATTTGGGAAAATGTTTTTTTTTTTTAAAATGTTATTTTGTACTTCACTCTTTTCTGACACTGTTTTCCGCCCTTTTTTAAAGGGGATTTTTTGGGGAAACACACTCCTGCTGATGGGGCGGGACCCCCCGAGATTTTGTCGCATCTTCGATCCGCTTCCTCGATGTTGATCCTGCTTCACTTCGCCTCGGCCGGAGGTTTAACCAAAAAAAACCCCGGTCGTCGTTTCCCGAAATTTTTTAAAAGAGCTACCCGGGTCTGGATGCCTGCGGGAAAAGGCTCAAGTCAAGTTCGCACTTCCGCCTCGACCCCGCTTCGTCCCGCCTGGCGCTTTGCAGCTCAGCTTGGCCTGCCATCAAAACCCTCTCATTTTTGACGGGGAAACCCGCGGGAATTCCACCCTCCCCATGCTCCAGCGATTTTGGCAGCACACAATGCCATTCGCAGAAAGTGAACATGGGGCCGACAAGCACGGGTTTCGACCCGGGGTGTTGAGCCACCCGGAGTGGAGGGAGGGGAAAGAGCTCTGGGACCATCCTTGCCATTTGAAGAAGCCACAAAAAAGGTCAGTCGGACAAAGCCCTTATCACGAGCATTTTGGTTCTTAGTTCGGAACGATCGTTGGCCTCTGAAACAACAGGGCCGCCCAGTGACGGAGGAGGGAGGGGCACAATCGGACAGGAGCCTTTCTCTCCGTCAAATCCGTAAAGGGCCCGGGCATTTCAAATTTTTCGGTCTTCATTAGGCAGTGGTTCGGGGCCAGGGCTAGTGCAAAGGGGGCGCATCAGCTCTCGGGTGCTCATTCAGGCAAGTCAGGGGTGGTTGAAGCTGGCCGGAGGAAGCGGGGGAGGAGGGGCATTCCAGACACCGATGTTACCGACGTCCCTGCCTTGGAAAGAGGGTTTTCGGAATTTGAGGGGGAGGAGGAAGAGGGAAAATCATTTGCTAGTCCCCCCACCCCGAGGCTCGGGGAAACAAGGGCCCAACCCCCTCAATGAGTGCTTGGATGCTCCATTTCCTCCAACAGATCCCGCATTAAAAGGGCCCTCAAAAAGAAAACATTCTGGGTGGCCACCCCCTTTGGGTCCCCGGTACAAAACAAAATCGGCACTTTCCTTTTACCCACAAAAAAAAAAATGCGGAAATGGAACCTTGCGATTGATCAACTGGAGACATCTGTTGGTTCGATTCCGTTCTTCAAATGTCACGGTGGAACAACATCACGATGTGACAGAAGAGAGTGCCAAGTACCGTAGCGGCAGCACACACAGGCAAGGTGCAGAACCTAATGGGTGACCTCTGGCAAAATTTTATTTACCACCCCACCAGCCATGCAAGCAGGGCAACATCCAACACCCAAGACCCTTAAGACATGGTGCCACTATCTGCGTCTCAACACCGAGTTTTGGATGTTTCCGGGCCCAATAACTTCTGGGTATCCAAAAAGGACAATGACCCAGCTCGCTCGCCACGCCATAGAGGGGTTTTCCTGCCCCGACCACCATATCTGAGGGGGCCCTTTAGCACAGCTGGGGAGTCATTACCGAAAAAAAAATATCCCCGGGTTTCCCAAAAATAATGTGAATCGTTGTTTCATCAAAAGAATCGCAGGATTTTGTGATGTTGTGGCCCCAATTGCGGGTCACCGATTTTTTGCCCGTCTACATCCATTCCCTTCAAAAAAATGGTCCTCTTTAAAACTTTTTTTTTTAAATGATCATTTCTTACTGCAATTTTTATTCTCTTTTCCCAACACTTCATTTTGCGGGTTTTCTGGAGGAACTGTAAAAGACAGCAAGGTTTTATGACAACACCGTATTCCATTTATCACTTTATCTTTAGAAGTTTTCGCATTGTAAATGGTTTTGAGGTCAAGTTGCGTGAGATCAGCTATAATCATGGGCCTTTTGGAACAGAAAGTGGTTCTAAGGGCATTTTCCATCACAATTTTTTAAAAGTGGTGAGAAGTCATATTTATAATTTTTTTGGGGGCATGTTTTCTGTGAATACAGCTATAATCATGGTCCTTTGGAACAGAAAATGTGGCTTCTAAGTGGCATTTCTCCAACAAATTTTTAAAGTGGGCTGAGAATCATATTTAAATTTTTTGGTCATGCTGCTTTGAAATGCGCAATATACAGGTCCTATTCTAAAAAATTTGTTTCTAACAGACATTTTTTTCTTCCCCAAATTTTCAAAAGTGGCTCAAGAGTCATGTTTTGAATTTTTGGGGGGGATTTTGCGTGACATGCAGCTATCAAAAGGCCTATTATAAAAATTTTTTTTTTCTAACAGACATTTGTTCTTCCAATTGTCCAAATGGGTCATGGGGGCATGCTTTGAATTTTTGGGGGCTTTTGCTGTGACA
>JAODAL010043609.1:0-33683 GCA_025379985.1 Phyllomedusa bahiana
AAGCGAATCAATTTGGATTAAAAAAGGCCCCCAAGTTAAAACCTCCAAAAAAAAAAGACCAAAAAAAATTTTTTATCCCACGGGGAAAACGTAAAGAACCCAAATCTTTATTTAAATGCTCAACTCTTCAACAAGATCTAAAGGGTTCCCCAAACCCGTTACCGCGGGGCCCTGCCCTTGAAAATTTTCCTTAAAAATTTGCCTTAATTCTTTTTTGGATGACCCCCAATATTTTTTTGGAAAATGGTTTTCCCTTTTTGGGGGAGTAACAAAAGGGTTTTTAACTTTTTCTGGTTTTCTAAAGCTGTTTAACGGCCCCCAACAATAAAACTCTGTGAAGATATACTTAAAGAAAAATTACCGATTTTTTAAAAAAAAGGAAATTAAAAAAAAACCAAAGAAAAAACTAAAAGATGGGGATTAAACCCAACAAAAAAAAAACAAATTTTTGGAAAAAAACAAAAAAACCAAAATTTTTGTCAACTAACATAAAAAAATTTCGAGTGTGAAAAACAGAGTTTAAAGGGCACAGAACAAGGTATATAAAGGCCTAAACGAGAGAAGATTGGGGACGAAAAACCGCACTATATAAATAAGAAAGTTTCAAAAAGAACATAAAATCAGAAACGGACTCTAATAGTCAAAACCAATTCAACTTCGATCCATGAAGAAAAAAAAACCCTAAATCCCGCAACCTTTTTTAAAAGGGGACAGATCCCGAACAACGAGCGGAACAATCAAAAAACCCCAAAGAGGTAAAAAAAAAGGGCAAACGGAATGCAAGAGAAAAATTTAAATGACTTGGTTGTCAATTTTCCCTCAAAAACAACTGACTAAACCCAATTCCAGTTTAAAATCAAAAAGGACTTAAATTTTTTTTCCCTTCCCAACAGGTTTTCCTTTGTTTGATTTTGAGACGGACCTATATTGGTTTCTGTCGGGAAAATCAGACTTTTAAAAAACATTTTGGGAATGTGAGTGGTAGTAGTTTAAAAATTTCCCCCTTTAAAAAATTGCATAAGAAAAGCAAAATTTTATCCAAAATTTCAAATGCCTCTTTAAAAAACATTTTAAAATCAGTAAGTAGTGGGGGCACCAAAAAAAAGGCGGGGCCTGAACAACTTTAAAATAAAAACTTTTTTTAAGATAGAAAAGGGAAAACATTAACAGTCTAAAAAAAGATGAAGACATTATACGAAAAAAACGGGACCAAAGGGGTAGCCAAAAGGTCGTTAAAGGTAAGGCCAAATATATTGAAGGGAAACTTTAAAAACAACCCAGGGGGTTTTTAAGTCTTTTGAGAAATAGAAAAGGGCCCTACATCTCAAATTAAGATCATGAAAAAATACGGGAATAACGAAGCGGAACATATAGGCACCCAATTTTTAAAAAAAAAAAAAAGCCATATTTCCAAAAGGGTTTTATCATCCCAGAGTGCCCTACTCTAAACCCAGTTTCCCCAAAATACATAAAACCCTAGCCCAAACCCCCCTGTAGACCAAAAATTTTCAGGGTTTTGGGTCGGTGTTCCAACCCATTGCCCCTTTTTCGACGTTTTTTTTTCAGTAAACCCTTTAAGAAATTACCAAATTTCCCCAAAGATACAAGTCAGTTTTCCCAACTAACCGAGGGGGCCGAAAGTGAGTGGTGTCCCCTTACCTCTGCACCCTCGATGTTAAAAATTTTTTTATTTCCAAAAATCCACACGAGGAAGGGAAACAGGCTTTAGGCAAAAATTGTGCAACAATCCAGATTTTTCTAACAAAGAATTTTGGTTTTTTTGGCTGGAATTACTTGACATAATATTACCATGAAAAACTTTAATTTGGGGGAGGGAAAACAAATGGCAACGCCAGGGGGATCCATGGGCTCCAGCCGGGGAAACCCAAAACCTGGGGCCCAAAACTATATAATCCTTTTGGGGAGGCACGCCCTCTACAGTCAAATGGAGGGCCCTAAAATCAAACTTTGGGGGCCGCCACGTCGCACGTGTTCATGTCCTTGGGGTTTATACAGAATGTGAACTTGAAACTTTGTCCCGATCTATTTAAAATTTAATCCCTCCTTTTATCGAAATTTTTTCCCAAACCCAAAAACCGCCACTTTTGTGCAAAAAAAAAGTTTTGGTTTTATAATAAAAGGCCCAAATTTAAAAAAACCCCCCCTTTAAACCATAAAAAAATAAACCCAAATAATCATTAAAACAAAAAAAGTTTAACAAGCCCCCAATTTTTTTAAAGGGGCCATCCCGAAGGGGCCCAAAATTTTTGAGGCTAAGACGCAAATTTTCCAAAATGATTCCCAAATTTTAAAACGAGAACAAGATTTGGGCCCTTTGAAAAGGGGGGATTTGTTTAAAAAGGGGTTAAAAATAAAAAACAAACATTAAAAAAAATTTGGGCTAAGATAGGGGCCGTGTACGAGACAAGAACCTTTGGACCAGAAGGGCAAAAAAAAAAAGCCAAAAATTAAGGGTTTTTCAATTTTGGGCTATTTTTGCCAACAAAATTTTTCAAACAAAAAACCCAAAAGGGAAAAATTGGCACATATTTTCAAAATGACCCCAAAAAATGGGAAAACCCTTCGTTAATTTCCCTAAAATTTATTTAATCAAAAAGGGGGGACCCTTGGGAAACACAAAAGTAAAACTCAGACAAAACAAATGAAGAAAAAACCCCGCCAAACATTTTGTTTGACACCAAAAAAAAAAGGCACATTCCCGTTTTATCGTCCCCGAATTGCAAAGCGATAATCCGGGGGTCCAAATGGGTACATCCACACGTGGGCAAACCCAATCTCAATCCGGGCTTTTTCACATTTAAAAAAAAGTTTAAACTACTGCTTGAAAAAGCCCCCTGAGGGAAAAACCTACGTTGGTTTAAACCCCCTAAACTGAAAGAATAAGACTAAAAAACACAAACCTAATTCGCCTATAAGGGGTCTAGAATAAATAACACCTAGCAAAAAAAGGGGAAAAAAGGGTAATCAACCCAAAAAAAAATGGAAAAACTACGGTTTTCTAACATTTCCAAGAAAAAAGGGCATCAAGTTTTCCCGATCTAAAATGGTGCCTTTTTGGGGCAAATAGATGGAAAAGGGCCAAGAACAAATAAAAATTTAAAGTCTACTACAAAAAAGTTTTTTGGGAAAAATAGGCTAGATTTCCCCTATCTCCAAGGGGGCCCCAATGAGGACTGCATTTGGAGTGGTTTTTTCCCATAGAAATTTTGTCTGGGCGTTTCTTTATGCTGTTTTTTTTTCACTATTTGTGAATGGTTAGGTCAGCCTATACACTTAGGCAGAGCCATTACCTAATAGATATAAAATCTATGTTATGATATAAGTAACTTTAATGCTGCCCTAAAACCTATGCTCACAAATTCAGGTTCTACTAAACTAACGATTAGTGTAACAATGTTGTTTTTAGATAATATTCTCCCAATTTGGGGTGATTTTTAACGTTTTGTATTCAAATTGAGTTTTCATAGATGCGTATAAATAACACTTACCTGGAACCTGTTGTACGCTTGAGAAAAGGGGCGTGACTTCCACCGAAACGTCGCGTCACAGGCATGAGATGTCACAGTCAGCTGTAGGCCGCATCACAGCACAGAACCCAGCCCACACGAATGCACGGATGTACGTGAAGTCAGCGTCTATGCCGGTAGCTGGAGATCACTAAGGACAGGATTACAGGTTTTCTCTCTTTTAAAAATTTTGCGATAGTAAATCACTTATTGTATTGACCTCATTACATGATCGTCTATTAAAGAAGAAGTGCATAAAATGCTTATGGAATAATTGAAAGGTTATTGGCGGCATTGTGATATTTGTTAATGTAGTGCTTAGCAGGTGGGGTCCTGCTTATGCCGTAACAACCTATAACCAAAAGGTGCCAAACAAATTATATTTGAGATATGTGAGATAGACAGATATGGGACTACTACACAATACAGTTCTGTTTTGCACATGTGGTAAAATGGGACGTTTATGTCCGAGAGGCTGGTAATATTTTCATGTACAGTAGGGTGGGCCCCCGAGATAACGTCCCCTGTGGGCCCCAGACCCCTCAGTCCGACACTGACAGTAGGTATGGTGTTCTTTGGATGTAACTCAGCATTCTCTCTCCTCCAAACAGTACTACTTTGGCGACTGGCTTAGCCATATGACATTCTCCCAATACTCTTCTGGATCATCCAAATGCTCTCTAGCAAACTTCAGACGGTCCCGGACATGTACTGGCTTAGGCAGGGGGACACGTCTGGGGAAGCGCATAAGTTTACGATACAATCCATTGAACAAATTTCTCCCTCAGCTTCCAATCGTACTAGCAGAAAGGGAAATGTATTGGATTTTTATATTGAACACGCTGACTCCATGTGGATTAAATGAAATACAGGAAATGATAGACTAATTACTGATGGTTCTGAATGTATTAAAACATTTTTATTCATGTTCTAATAACATTTTATAAATATACATATATATGTATGTCTTATAGTTTTATATTTATTTCATCCATGTTATATAAAATGTTAAATTCACGTACTAAGTAGTTGGTTTTCTTTTCCCTTTGGAGTGTGTTTCATAGGAAGACATGTACCCCAGCTTGCTGGTAATAAAGGCAGTTTAATTGGAGCGCAGTTAAAACTGCACCAAAACTGCGCTGTGTGAAAGCACCCTTAGTCCTGAGTAATCCTACTATCTTCATTTCTTTGAAACTATTCTCTTTGAAGTGTAACTGATATATATATATTAACATATATAATGTTAATTTTTATCTGTAACTATTAGGGTATGTTCACACGGTGTAAATTCGGCAGAGAACTATGGATTACGCCTTGTCCCGCCTCGCATACAATGCGATCGCACGAGGAGATAAGTGACATGTCAATTACTTGCACTGATCATGCGCCACAAGTAAGGCATATCTATGGGGAGATCTGCATGGGGGAACGGGCCAACATATCAGCAACTGTGTGTGCCAACCTTGTGAAGACTTACAGAAAACGTTTTAATCCAATTACACACTGTTATTTCTAAACCAATGGATTTTAATTTACCCAATAAACGCTTATGAGGGACAGTGTCTCACGCCTCTGCAAAGTCTAAAAACACAATATCCACAGCCACCCTGCTATCCAAGCTTCTACTCACTTCTTCATGAAAACAGATCAAGTTGGACTGCTTCTATCCTTATTAAAACCATGTTAGTAGAAACGGATGTTGCACACCTTAGGCTTGAGGGATATTATGGGGGAGCTTGTGGAAGGATAACCAATCCATCAAACATATTCAAGATATACCCACAGCACACCACATATTTCTATGCAAAATAGTAGATTTATTACAAATAGAACTCCAATGTTAACAGGTGCAAGTATGAAGATAATAAAGTACAGCCACACCGATTCTGAACATTTTTGGCCTTCATCAGAAACGTCGGGTAGTGGCCAAAGGGGAAATAAAAAGGAGCTATGTGTCCTGGTATCTGGGCTGGATGTGGGTCCAGGAGCTGTCTTCTATTTCTTTCCCCTTTGACCACTGCCAGACATTTCTGATGAAGGCCAACCTCCCGAAAACGTTCAAAATCGGTCTGGCTTTACTTCATTATGTTCATACTTTCACCTGTTAACATTGATGCTCTGTCTATTTGTAAATACATCTACTTAGTAAATCCATGCTGACAATCACTTATAATGTTATCTTCAACCACATATTCCTGTAAATAATCCCTTATGAGCCCCTCAAACAGTTTTCCCACTTTAGATGTGAATCTTACTGGTCTACAATTACCTGGACAAGACTTAGATCCTTTTTTAAAGATGGGAATTCCATTTGCCTTGCACCAGTCTCCCGGCACTATACCAGTCACAAGAGAATCTCTAAAATATATATATTTGATCGAAAACTGTTAAAAAAAGTTAAGTTCAAAAGTCGAACATCTCGATGTATTAAAATGGAACCAAAACTTTTTACTGTTCATTCAAGTAAATTTTTGCAGGATTCGACACGCCAAATTTTTTAATAGTTTTCATGCCTTTCTGCACTTTTGGGCAGCCACCCAAATCAGTGCGAGCACGAGAAGTGTCAAAAACTCATAGCAAAGGTGTAGGGCTTCCATTGCTGCTAAAACACTGACCTTGTTTATATATTTCACTTTTGGGAAAAGCAGGAGGGGATTCGTGGGCCAACGAAAGCGATGATACTAAGCCCGCCGGGGAAGGGTTTAAATACCCCCCGGTATTCACCAGAGCCCGCCGCAAGCGGATGGACTTGCTCCCGGCGTGAGGCTCCCAGGCGCCCCGACGTGACTTGCTTGCGATGGGGGCCGGGGTACAGCGTGGTAAAAAAGAGTAATCCAGGGCTAGTCGGGACAGGCAGAAGGGTCGGGAAGGCCCACAGAGGTTTCGTGGTCAAGACAGGCAACGTAGGGCAGGCGCAAACAGGAAAGGTCAGGAAACGTAAGCACGGAGGGTACAGGGGTAATCGGGGACCGAACTCCAATACACTAAAAAAGCACGGTAAGCCACCAACAAACTGGCAGGAGTGCTGGGGGTATACCTTATATAGGACCAGCGGCCGTCAATAACCCAAATTTAACGGCGCGCTGGCCCTTTAAATCCAGACCACCGCGCGCGCCCCCCTTTAAGCAAGGGGTACGCGCCGGGGGCTGTCAAAAACCGGAAACACAGGAGGGGGGAAAGGTGAGATGGGGTTTCCCGCCGGGACAAAGGACAACGGCTGCGGCAGCCGCGCACCCCGCCGGACCCCCTAAGGAGGGGGAGGCCGCGGCGAGCCGAGCGCCGTGGACATACCCCCCCCCCCCCCTTACTCTCCCCCTTTTCCCTTTGGGAATTTGAGGAAAAGATCAGGGGACAGTTTGGGCCCCTCGGGTTCCCCACGAAGCTCCCCGGCCGAACCCCTTCCAGTCAATAAGGAAGAACCCCTTCCCCCTCACCGTCTTCTCTCCAGACCCCCTTGACCTCAAAGTGTTATCTGTTTGGAAACGGGAAAGGCAAGAAGCTTACAGGAGAAGCGGTTAAGCACCACCGGCTGGGGAGGGACACAAAACGTTTGGGGATACGTAGAGTCGGGGGCAAGCGAGCTTAAAAAGGGAGACTGGGTTAAACGCCGAAGTACCAAAAAAGGCCCAAGTTTTTGGGAAAAACCCCAACTGTAGCGGGGCACCTTGAAGCGGATTTATTTCACGGAAAACCAAACCCAACGCCTGGTCAAAAAAGGGGGGGGGGCCTACGATACCTGACAGCCTAAGTTTGGGGGGGGCAGGGGCCGTGCGGGGGCCTGTCGTTTATTGCCAGAGAGCCTTGATGCCCTTTTCTTGGGCTTCCAAAAGGCGGGGGAAAAAAGGACAGGTAGCTAGAGGGAGGGGTGGGCGGGGTTAAACCCCAAAGACAAAAAAAAAAGGGGGAGGCCCCCCCCTCGGATTTGGCCAAAAATTGGGGGAAAATGGGACCATTATCCTGACGACGGGACACAAAGTGCCGAAAGTAGGTACCCAACACCTGGTTAACCCTCTCTCCTGCCCGTTAGTTTAAGGGTGGTATGCAGATGAAAAACCCAGCTGAATCTGAAACTGACGCAAGACCCCCAAAATTTCGAAATAAACTGGACTCACCTGCAAAGACAATTGCAAAGGGAGCCCGTGTAAGGGGGAAAATATGAGGGAAAAAAGGGTTGGGCCGGGGGGGGGCAGAGGGTAACCAGGCAGGGGGGATAAAGAACCATTTGGAGAAACATGGGTCACCACCCAGATGACCATTTCCAGATGAGGGGGGAATCTGGACAAGTCCATGGCGACAGGGGTCCGGGTTTTTCCGGGCACGGGGAGGGGGCAGAAAAAGGGGCCCGGGGGTTTAAGGCGAGGAACCTTTTTCGAGCACAGGGGAGCACCCAGCACAAAGCCCCAATTTGAGAAAGGGTGGGCCCCCAGTAGTAACGGGGAACCACTGAAGAGACTTATGGACCCTGGACCCCACTGTTGGGGAAGAATGTCCCCCCCTCAGGTTTTCTAGGCCCAAGGCAGAGCGTACATACGTCTTCCCGGGGGGCAAATGTTGAAGACCACGGGGGGCACCCACGCATTTTTCGGGGGAAACTATGTGTGTGGGGAGACTCAAACCCCCCGTACCGAGACAGATGGGGCTGGGCTTTGAGTTCTTCCGCTGGCCAAATTTAGCAGAAGTCAAAACGGGCAAAAAAAGAGCGCCATCGGGGCCCCCCCGGGGATTCAGGCGTTGAGCCGACTGAAATAAAGGGGGTTTTTATGTGGGTGAAGATGTCAATAGGGTCGGCCCCCCAGCAGGTGACGCCATCTTCCAGAGCCAATTTTATGGCCAGAACTCGCGACCCCTAGGGTATAATTCTTCTCGGCAGGAGAGAAAGTTTTGGAGAAAAAACAATGTATCTTTTTTCCCGAGGAGGATCTGTGCAGGGGGACACCAAACCGGCCCCCCGGGGAAGCTTCCCCCTCCAAAGAATGGGCGGTTCGGGTCCGGGCGAGCCCAAGACCGGAGCAGACGTGAATCCGTTTTGAGACGGTTGAAGGCTTCTTGATTTCGGGGGGCTAGGATTTGGGATTGCGTGTTTTTCTTGGAAACCAGGAGGAGGGAAGGGGTTTCGTTGGAAAGTGGGGGCCAAGCGGGGGAACCCCTGGACGGACAAAAACCCTTGAAGGCGGACCTTGTTGCCTTTCCAACCGAAACCCACTCGGGTGGCAAGTGGATTTGGTTTTTCCAGAGCACTGGGAATCCCGACGGCGAGTCGTCCTTTATTCGTCCCAGAGACCTTCCAGAAGTCGGCCACCAAAGGTTCGTTATTCCAGTCGGCCCCCCGAAGCAGAGTGCGAAACTGCACTGAAAAACTGACCGACCGGGTGTCTCCTGACGAAGCCGGAGCAGGGGGGCCGGAAAGCCTGGTTCCCCCAAAACCGTGCGGAACCCCCCCGGGGGAAGGAGGTCCGCTGTCAAAGGGTCCCCTAATCCCATATGGGGTAGCCCCAAACCAAGGCATCCCAAAAAGAGGCTATTTGAAGTCCCCCTTGGCACGCTCTGTAGGGGGAATTGATGCCCCATATTTGAGGTGGATGGAGCACGACGATGAACCCCCGGCATTTTTTTTGGGGGGTTTCCCTCAGCGTGAGGGGGCTGGGAGATGCGAAAGCCCAAACGGGAGAGCAATGGGTGCCGAGAAAAGGGGCGGGGCGGAGGGGGCAGTCGTGGGGTAGACGGGGCCAAGGTTCGCTCATGGGCCGCAGTGGTTGTACGTTGACTCGCTGGGCGACAGCCGTCGTGACATCCCGGGGGTCGGGCAGAGAAAACCCTAGCGGAATCCATGGCCAGTTTGTACTGTAACGCAGGAGTGGATTCGCTGGGCAACGCAAGCGATGATTGCTAAGCCCCCGCCGGGGAACGGAGTCTAAGGTAGCCCCCGGTATTCACCAGACCCCGCCGCAAAGCGGGATGGACTTGCTGCGGCGAGGTTTACCAGGTCGTTACCCCTGACGTGACTTGCTTGCGATGGCGCCGGGGTACAGCGTGGTACAAAGACGTAATCAGGAGGCGTAGTCGGGACAGGCAGAAGGGCAGGGCAGGGCAGAGATTCGTGGTCAGAGAAAAGCAGACGGTCAGGGCAGGCCAAACAGGCAAGGTCAGGGAAAAGTAAGCAGGCGGACTGGCACACGGGTAATCACGACACTCTAAACGCACGCTAAGCACCCCAACAAACTGGCAGAGAGTGCTGGGGGCGTATACCTTATATAGGACCAGCGGCCGTCAATAACCGATTAACGGCGCGCTGGCCTTTTAAATCCAGACCAGCCGTCACGCGCGCGCCTTAAGCAACGGGTACGCGTGCGGCGGCTGTCAGAGCAGGACACAGGAGCGGGGACTGGTGAGTATGGGGTTTCCCGGTCTGGAGCAGAAGGACAACGGCTGCGGGCAGCCGCGGCACCCGCGCCAGACCCTGTAAGCGCAGGGGGACAGCCGCGGCGCCGAGCGCCGTGACAACCGTATTGCGTTCTTAACGCCATTTTCAGCTCACTCTCTGTACTGTACAGACTGCTCTTTGTCTGCTTGCTTGCATGCAGGCATAAGACTTGTTTATTAGCAATTTTAGACAGGAAAAGCTGCTATTTAGAGTAGTTAGGTAGTTAGTTATGGGGTGTGCAGCAAGCTTAGGGAATCAAGACTTAGTTATATAGTATTTTCCTCTCCAGAGACATCACTTGTTGGGGAGTTTGGTATTGCTGGCTGCGTCTTTCCCACACCCAGAAACTGTTATTTGGCGACATTTGCAAGCTCGCATAACACATAACTCTCATATACATGGATATATATTATGGAGAGTGCTTGAATTTGCTAAATCATACCAAGTGCCCAAAAGTTAAATTTTTGCAGTATTGGGGGTTTCAAATCATTTTATAACACACTATCTCCAATTGTTCTAAATAGTGGTTGGTTGGTGATAATTATACTGTGTGTAGAAAAGTTCATTTTTGTCAGTTTTGGGGTTGAAATACCTTTCAAATATACCGTGTGTTATTGTCATACAGATATATATCCAGGACATAGAGTTTTCTCTGTTGCTAAATCTTAACTCAACGGCAAAAAGTGTAATTTTGCCAGATTTTAAGTCCACATAACGGTGAAATATATCAGTGCTTTATGAGATCTACATATATATTTACACTTCTCTCTTTTTTTTTCTTTTAAATTCAAAAGAGAACTTTTATTAAAGCAGGAGTAAACAACGTACACAATAAGCACGATAGAGGTTGTACATAATAAAGTATACCAGCACATTACATATCTCCATTGTACAAACGGTTATAAGTGACTAAGAGAATGTCAGTTATATATTTGGAATCGGCGAACAGAATAGTAATAAAAAGAATTCTAGTTCCAATCAGGCCAAGGCAATGGAAATCATGGAGATTCCACAAAGGGGGAAGGAGACGACCCCATCCCCAGGTCAGGTTATTGACCACCAAGAGGGGAGGGACATCAGCCCCACCAGAGGGGAACATCCATTTCACACAAGTTACATAGTACATTATCGGTGCAGGTAGATCGTAGAAGTACATCCTTACAAATCGGCTTTTATAAAGTATCTGATTAGGAGTGGAAGAAGGGGAATGCTCAAAAAGAACCTTTAAGGAAAATAACTTTTTTCAGCCTACTTCTCTCTTTTTTATTACATATATCTTGTGCCATGCGCAGAGCTATAATATTCAGCTTTTGAACATGGTGAGAACTAGAGATTGTAAGCGAGCAAGGAGGGGCATAGGAAGTGGAGATAGAGGTACGAGACAAGGCACTCCTTCCAGTGCTCCGGACAACACACAAGCGAGCACATCGTCAGTTGCAGGACCGTCAGCAATGCCTCGCAGTGCCTGTGGCTTCTAGCCCGCTATTGCTGCACCCCCTATAACTGCGGCCCTGCCAGCTGAACCTCCATGTTCCCCATTGGGATGTTCTTTCTGCCACCATATATAGGACATGTACAAAGCTTGCAAGCAGAGGTGTAACTTGAAGTTCTTGGGCCCTGGTGCAAAAAGTGAAATGTGGCTCCTGCCAATTACCATGTGCCATTTCCAATACCAGTGTCTTCTTATGTGTCAAAGGGGCTTTTGGGCCCCCTCTGGATACCGGGCCCCATAGCAGCTGCTACTGCTGCACCTCCTATAGCTATCCCCCTGCTTGCAAGCTGTCCTCATTTTTTCAGTTAGCCATTGAAAGGAATTAAGTATTTTAGCCTCTCAATTTTTTTGTGTCACTCTAAGAGCCGAATTTTGTTCACTAAATTGTTCCACGTATCCAGTTTACTGTTATGGATGGTAATTACATCTTCTCCTCAACTGTATAGGTATAGAAATTAACCTGAACACCTTCTCCCATTGACTTTAATGGGGTTTAAGTTCGACGTCAAATTGAACCTCGAACCGAACACCTCTACTGTTTGAAGTTCGACTCGAACTCGAACATTTTACTGTTCAGTCATCACTAATCATATACAGGGGCACACTGATAACCCAACTGAGCTCTTTAACAACTCTTGGGTGTAAGCCATCTCAGCCTGGAAACATTCAGTTTATTTAACTTGGCTTGGACAATTTCTACACTCAGCCAATTTGTTATATTAGTTGGATGATTAACAGTACTGGCACCACCTATCTCCGCACTAGGCCTGCCTCCATCAGCTCTAGCCTTGCACCTCTTAGTATTGACACCACCTACATCTGCAGTGGGCCCGCTCACATCAACTACTTTCTCCTCTTTTGTATATATAGAGCTGAAGAACCTCTTTAGTAGCTCTGCCTTCTCCTAATCCCCAGTGACCAGCTCCCCATTACTGTTATTTAAGGGTATGTTGACATGGCGTTTTTTGGATCCGCTTTTCGGACCCAAAACAGACCCAAAAAATGCATCTAACAATGTGCAGTGTGATTTACATCAGTTTCAATGTAAAACACGTGGTCGCCGATACGTGTTTACTTGCATCTTTTTCATGCGTTTTTTGGATCTGTTTAAAAAATTGTCACGTCAATTCTACTTGTGTTTTACGCAAGTGAAATCCCCATAGAGAACAATGGAGTGCGTTTTTGGAGCCTGAAAAACAGATCAAAAAATGCAACACACTTTTGGGTATGTGTTGGGTACCTTTTTGGATGTGAAAACAAAAAATGCATTGGATTAAAATTTGAATGTCTGTGATTTGAAAGAAAACGCATTGGAAAATGGATGCAGTTTGGATGCAGTTCTCAATGCGTTTTTCATTACATGAAAAACGGATCCAACACGCCATGTGAACATAACCTAAGGGTTCTACATGCGCTGACTTTGGCTTTTTGGTAGTTAAATGTTTAAAGAATTTCTTGGGTTTGTTTTGCTGTCCTTGGCCACTTGCTTTTCATTTCGTATTTTAGCTGATTTGATCACTTTTTTACAAATTTTATTATGGTGCTTTCACTTGCAGCTGTGTTTTTGGTGGATTTTTGGATGCGTTTTTCTGTGGAGAATTGTACAGCATTAATTGCTGTTCCTTTGAGCACAAAAAACGCATACAGAAAACACGTCAAAAACGCCTCAAAAACACACTTGCGTTTTTTAAGTATTTTTCGGATGCTTTTTTTTGTGCAGAAAGGCAATTATTGCTGTACATTTCTGTCCAAAAAATTGCATCCAAAAAAACGCATCAAAAACGCACCAAAAAACGAACTGTGTGAAAGTACCATTAAGCTCCCTGTATTTTCAAAGGCTAATTCTGACCCCTCTGACTTATATTGTTTACATGCCCTTTTTATTATTTATTGCCCTCTTAGCAGAAGCTAGAAACTATGTTGGATTTAATTTAATCGCCTATGCTTGTTACCTATAGGAATACATTCTGCTATAAATTCCCCAAGAGTATATTTAAAGCTCTCCCATTTGGCTTCTACATCACTATTTGATAACAGCTGCTCCCAGTCTATGTCCTTTAGTGCAGCCCACAATAAAGGGAAAATTGGCCTTTTTAAAATTAAGGTGGACATGTCTAAAAACTCTCTTGGTCTAAGACTTTTTTTTTTTTTGCCCATAGCAACCAATCAGCATTCCCCTTTCATTTCATATAAAGCTCTGAAAAAATTAAAGGGGCGCTCTGATTGGTTGCTATGGACAACAAGAAAAGTCTTAGACCAAGACAGTTTTCAGACATGTCCCCCTAAATGTTTTTGCCCTCCCGCTCTGTGATTGTTTATTCCAGTTTAGACTAAAACAAATGATATTGTGGTCGCTGTTACCAAGATTTTCAGAAACAGTGACCACTCCAACAAGTTCTGCTTTGTTAGAAATGACCAGATCCAGCAGAGCATCACTTCTAGTGCAATCTTCCACAAACTGGCCCACAAAATTATCTTGTAAAAGGTTGTGGAACTTCCTCTCTTTTGCAGTTGAAACAGAACCATTACCCCTCTCAATATTGGGGTAATTGAAGTCGCCCATTATTACCACTGTTATTACATTATTACCCACCTGTGCTTCCCGCTCCATTTGTTTATGCAGCTGATCATCTATCTCTTCAGTATTGTTCTGGCGTCTACAGATTACAACAAAAAAAAAATTCTGCGTTAACACCCCCCCTTGTATTTCCACCCACAAGATTTCCACATCTTCACCCACTATTGCCTCTTTCACATTTGCCGTCATATCACTCCTTACATACAGACAAACTCCTCCTCCCTTCCTGTTTTGGCCTGTCCTTCCTAAACAGATTAAAACCTTGAAGGTTAACAGCCTAATCATGCGAGGAGTTCAGTCATGTTTCAGCAACACCAACCATATAAATCGGCATTTCTAGAACTAGCACCTCAAGCTCCCCCATTTTGCTTGCTAGACTTTTGGCATTTGTGAATAAAATTTTAAATTCCTTTCTAGTTCTACACTTTCCGTCAACAGTTTGGGATTATATATAACATGTTCATTAGACGGCATGGGATTATATATAACACGTTCATGAGACATCATGGGATCATATATTACCCGTTCAGTAGACATCATGGGATTAAACATTACCCTTTAGTAGATATCATGGGATTATATATTACAAATTCAGTAGATAGAATGAGATATTATGGGCGTCTTCAATGCTGGTTTGCAACACATGGATCTCCTTATTCACTGGTCTAGTCCACCTCCCACAGTCCACTTCTCCACCCACCGATACAGTCTGCCCCCTCTCTAAACTATCTACCTCTGCACTTTCTAAATTGTCCTTAATCCTCATCCCTAGTTTAAATATTCCTGCACCACTTCTAGAATTCTCTCCCCCAGCACAGCAGACCCCCTTCCATTCAGGTGCAATTTATCTGTAGAAAACAGAGCACTGGGCTGATTTTTCATTGGGGAACAATCTAAGAACCCAAACACCTACACCAAGTCCTACACCAAGACATCAGGCATGCATTTAATTCCCTGAGCTTCCGCTGTATTTCCTGCGTAGCGCATGGCACAAGCAGTATTTCGGAGAACACAACCTGGGAGGTCCTTCTCTTCAGCTTGGAGCCTAGTTCTTTAAAATTATTGATGTTAAAGACATAGCATGGTGGCTGAGATCCACACAGAGAGGTATTAGTAGTCACTTGTGGCCCCTGGGCTGCATGTTGTGCCCCCTGCTTCAGACAAATTACATTGTAGTCATTCTTTTTGTGAATCGTGTGAAATTGTTCACAATAAGAAACAGTTTTGTTACACATCCTTAAAGGAGTTGTCTCACTACATCAATTCATCTTACCTCAGTCCTGTTTTCTTGGTTTCATTTTGAATTCAGGGGCGTGTTTACTGGCTTCTACTAAGCTGCAGTAGAAGCCAGGTCTGTAGCTATAGCAACCAGTGCTGTCAGCCTATCATGAGAGAGTAAACAGGTCTGTAGCTATAGTGTCCTGAGGAGCTGATGCAGCCCATATAAAAGTGGATATCTAGGAATAGGTAGGACACTGTTAATGAACATATATTGCAAAGTGACTTGTTTTTGCAAGATCTTTAACATAAAAAGCAATCCTTTTAGTGAGACAACCCCTTTAAGGATCCTCCACCTACCATGTATTCTGTCATTGGTCCCAACATGAACCACGACATCTGGGTCATCGTCAGCCCCTACCAGTAATTTCTCCACCTGATCCACCACATGCCGAACCCTGACACCAGGGAGACAGTAACCCATTCGGTTGAGGTGGTCCTGGTGGCAAATTATTCTATCTTTCTGATTATAGAATCCCCTATAATTACTGTCCTACCTGCATTCCCATCCTCCCAACTACTAGTTGGGCTGCTCTTCCGGCTGCAGGGAAAAGCAGTGTCCACTAGGGCTGCCATTTCTGAGAGTGATGCCTGAGCATCACCGCGATGTGCCACCTGTGTCCAATTGTGTCTAGGAACACAAGTGGACACTGGTGGCCCATCACGGTTATGCTTTTAGACACCAGCCACACTATTTTCCTTTAACTTTTTGGATATGTAGAGATCCCCTGCGGAACCGTGAATGCATATGGAGAAAAGCGTCGGGACAGTAAGTTCAGGGGTTAACAGGGTGAGCCATCTAAGATGGAGGCGCCCTTTTCGCGGCAACATCCCTGCTGCATAGGCAGGATAAAAATAGAGAGCAATAGAAAGAGCTGTCTTGGGTCCCTTATGCACTTGCTTAATTACAAACAAGAAAACTTTCATTTATTTTGAACCTTGGTGTCTATACTGAATTGAAAATTTCTGGATTGAGAAGACACTTTGTAAACATGAGTATTTATACACTCTGCTGAAGTATATTTTTTCTAAAACCTGTAATTATATATATTTCATACATATTATGCACTTTAAATTTCTGCATTGATTGTTTTTTATATTTCTATCACTTTGAAAGCCTTCTTGGATTGTTCTTTTACGCCCAGTTCACACGGCTCATTCACGCCGTAATTGCGGGACGGATTTCGCCCCGCAATTACGGAGTGTGCCGTGCAGCGGGGGCAGGGCCCCGGGGGGCGGGGCGGGGCGGTTCGGCTGGCAGCTCGCCGGCCCCATAGACATCCATTATCCATGGCATGTATCCCGCCGGGACAATGTGCATGTCACTTTCTCCCTGCGGGGAGGGTAGACGGAATCCATAGTTCTCTATGAGAACTGCGGATTACCATAATGACCGGGACGGATTTCAGCCGTATTGGAGCGCAATACGGCGCGCAATACGTCTCAAATCCATCCCCAAATCAGCAGTGTGAACGAGTCCTTAAAAGTAGATGCAATCAAGATTAGTTTTTTTAACCCCATAATGGTCATTTTGAATTGTTGCTTAAATCCAAATATTTTTCAATATTCGGTGTTTGTAAATTTACTTTTAAAAATTATTTTCGGTCTGTCTTTATGGCAGTAAAAAAAGCACTGTTTGCAGCCTTATTGTTCCCGTCAAATCCGTCAGAATGAGCACACAAATGTGACCATAGCCTTACACGTAAGTGAACAGTACACTCTTACCAGCAACATAATGTCCCTGTTTCCTTAAACAAATAAATAATATCTAATACATATCTAAACCAACAAATAATTGGGGAACCGACATTTTTTTAAATTACCATATCACAGAAAGCAGAAGCCCACTTAGAAGCATTTTCTATGGACAATATGTGGTCCACACTCTTTGAATTCTTTCAATGTTATCCACATTGACTGGAAGGTGGAGAGAGAAGATAGGACAGATCCTCCTGCCCACACAGCAACCATCCGCTCAGCGGGAGCGGAGACCTTCACATTGCACTCACAGGGAACCATTTTTTCAAGCTCTTTGGTCAGTCGACATTCCATTCCTGTGAAAAGGCTTGACCCTCCAGATAAAATGATATTTGAGTAAAATATTGTTCTCAGAACAATATCGCTCTTCATGATTGTGTTAAAAAGAGGTTTGTGGATACCTGGGGCTTCCATAACGATGTTACTAGATGTAAAAATGGTCTCGGGACATCGAAACCTCTGGTTGTGAATTTTTATGATGTTGCCATCAGGAAGTTTTGTTTCTGCTCAAGTTTGCTGGTTTTTGCCTTTTTTGTTTCTATATCTTCTGCACATAACAGAGTTTTTCTTTGTGTCGGTTGGCAATTTTTTCCCTTTGTGTATCCCTAAAGAGTGCCCTTTGCTCAAGATCCTCATGAGATATTCGGTTACATCACTGCTGAAAGTTACGTCTTATACTGAAAGCGGGAGGCAGTATCCCTCAATGTTTGGACCCCCAAATGTTCAGCCATGAGGTGCCCAACCGCACTACTTACTTTGCCAAAGCTGTAAAGAGCCAAACTTTTGGAGGGAAACATAATACTGGTACTTCAAAATTTTTAAAAAAAATACTCTGCCATCTTTTTTGGGGTTTGGGAAAAGTGATTAATGGGGTTCTGTATAATTTGCTGGCCTCTCTGGGGACAAATTTTTAATTGTGGCTGTAGGCATTTTCCAGATAGCCCCATGTATCCCGAGAAATAATTCCTTTTCCCAAAGATACTTCAGGGAAGAATTCCCCTTCTGCATTGGCTTACTCCGAAAAAAGAAAGCCTCGGGTCTGCCCCAAATTTATTACAGATTTTGTTTTTTGTTTGCCCCTATATGTTGTTACGTGAAGCGTGGTTTTTTTATCCCTGAAGTTCCTATTTTTTCATGCCCGATGCATTGTCAAAAATTAAGCAGGTGGAATGCATCCATAGTGGGGGTGGTTTCTAGATGATAGAACGCACTATGGTCCATTTTTTTGACTACTTTATGTGTTTACATCATAAAGCAATTTGTGTTCACAGAAGGGGCACCCCGCTATTAAAAATCACCCCATTGAAAGTTGTGTGATGCAAAGTAAAAAACCATCAATACAAGTAAAAAATTTTTTTTTCAGTAGTTTTTCAATAATCATTCCCAATTAGGGCTCAAAATCTGATGTTTTTGCTTGTTCCCCAAAGTGTCAATTAAGCTTTTGGTCAGGCTGTCGTTACAAACTAGAAAGCAGTGTGAGGCTTGCTTTTCAGTATTTATAGGAATAAAAAAGGAAGTTAGTGGGAGGAGGATTTAGAACAGTGTTTCTCAACTCCAGTCCTCAAGACCCATCAACAGGTCATGTTTTCAGGATCTCCCACTGAATGCACTGACAAAAATTCTTCACCTGTGCAGAATGCATAATAATTTATCACCTGTGCAAACGGGGAAAATTAAAAAACGCCTTTGGTGGGTCTTGGGGGACTGGAGTTGGAAAACGGGTTTTTAGAATATAAGTCAGAAATAATAGGGGGGAAGTATTGCTCCCCACACCTTAAGACATATGTAAATAAAGTCTGGAGGTATCTCAATAAGGTTTAAATCATTGAGGGTTTCTTAATGGGTATATCAAACTTTAAGTAGCTTTAATCATGAGGCAAAGATAAATAAATATTCTTACCAAATACATTATTGCTCTGTTTTTGCTTCATTTAAAAGTACACAGTTCTTACCCGCTTTTTCTAAGGTTCCCTAGGTTCCCAAAACAGAATTTGCGCCTTCCTTGCTATGTCAGCTACAATGGGCTAGGTGGGGTTATAGAGCTGGTCAGTAACCTCGGAAATCATCTGTTAGCAAGTAAAATAGATAACCTGCTGTATCTTTAAAATAGAAAGCATCCAGATGGTCATTAGCGAACTCCAAAGGGCATGTTGTGTGCTGGCTGAGGGGGGGCCCTTTCGTGCCCCTGCAGTTTTAAGCCCCTTTAAAGGAAAGCTTTTTTTTGGGCACATTAGTTTTTTTCCCCCTCACCTTCCAAGTGGCATAACTTTTTTATTTTTCCATCTACATAGACATTTGAAGGATTTTTTTCTCTTTCTGGGACAATATGTTCTTTCTAATGCTGTAATTCACTGTATCATAGAATTTACTGAGAAACCACAAAACTATTTAACTGGGTCAATATGTTAAAAAAAAGTATTTGTGCTATGTTTGCAAGGGTTTTTTGTTTTTTACACTTTTTCATTCTCCGATGTAAACGATCTGTTATCTGTATTCTGCAGGTTGATAGATCCCCGGGGAAAATAAAATTTTTTGGTCATGTTATAGTACCCCTAAAATAAAACCCAAAAATTTTTATTTTTTAAATTTGCACCAAATTTCCCCCTCTCTAAATCTAATAACTTTTTTGCACTTCCACCATGGGCGAGTAACGGGGCATTTTTTACAGGGAAGGTACTTTTTTTTGGGGAACATTTGACATAGATTGATTTTTTTTTATCACTTTAGGAGGTTCTAAAAACCAAAAAAAAACAATTTTTTGGGGGTTGGACTTTTTTCAATTTTTTTTTTCGAGTCGTTTATTTTAATAGATCAGCTTTTTTTATACGTGGGGGATACCAATTATGTGTACCTAAAATTCTTGAGTATAAGCCGAGTTTTCAGCAAAAAAGTGTGCGAAAAAGTCCCCCTCGGGTTTTACTCAGCAACGTCGGCATCCAGGATCAGGGCCCGGGGCCCGGGGGCGACTCTTAGAATGCTCCTCCTTGGGTGCTAAGTGAAATATATTGAGAGCAGAGAGCGAGCGCTCCCTGCTCCCCAATAAGTCCCGGGAAGGCCAAAGCAACTTGCGGCATTCCGGAGTATCCGCCAACAGCGGCGTCCTAATTATCTGCTGCCCGGTAAACCCGAGACACACCCCCCCTGTTCCGGGGAAAAATCGGAGAAGGTGGTGCTTGCATTTATTTTTTTAACAACCATGCCATAACCCGCCTATGGGGGAATTACCTCCTATACTGCCATGGGGCATTTCCTCCCATACCACAATGGGATACACATACCTGCCTATTGGGGACACTAAACTGCCTTTACCTGCCGATGGGGGACATTAAACTGCCCTTACCTCTCTATGTAAATTTATTGATATCCATTTTTATTTTTTAAATTTACCAGTAGTAGCTGCATTTTCCACCCTAGGCTTATATTCAAGTCAATAAGTTTTCCCAGTTTTTTGTGGCAAAATTAGGTGCCTCGGCATATATTCGAGTCGGCTTATACTCGAATATATACAGTAACTTTTTTATTATTTATTTATGTTTATTTGTAAAATGGCAAAGGAGGGAAGGGATTTGAACTTTAATTTTTTATTTTTGTCACACTTTTAAACTTTTTTTCTTCTTTTGTACTTTGAGTCCCCTTAGGGTGCTTGACCACAAAAGGGTATGATCGTCTGTACTCCCTTTTGCATTGTATAAACAATACTAAAGGGTGTACAAAGATGGCGGTTTTACTACTTCACAAGGTTTCCCAGCCACCATGTAAACCGATTGGGGCCCCACATGTGAGCGGACAGTCTTTCAATCATTTAGACACTGCAGCCGCTTTTTGTACTTTACCCCAGTGGTGTTTTATCAATGCCAAGGTAACACCCGCCACGATCCCACTACATAGCCACTTAACGACACTGGGACGTAAGTTTACGTCCAATGTCATTAAGGGTTTATTCCATGACTAACGGTGTGTAATCTTTGAGACTGTTGTCCCAGCTCTAATCAGGTCATTGACCAGGTCTTCCCGTGTATTTCTGGGCTGATTCCTGATGTTTCCCAGAATCATCATTACCTCACAAGCAAGATCTTGCATGGAGCCCCAGAGGACATTGACAGTCATCTTGGTTTCTTCCATTTTCTAATTTTGCGCCAACATTGTTTTTTACCAAAGCTGCTTGTCTTTTGTCCTTTTCCCATCCCAGCCTTGGGCGGTTACAATTTTGTCTTGGTGCCCTAAACAGTTTTTGGTCTCGGCCATAGTGGAGGGGTTTGGAGTGTGTTTGACTGTTGGACAGGGTTTTTTACAGGAAACAAAGTCAAACAGGTGTAATTAATACGGGGTAATGTCCGTTCGCAAGGATCGTGCCTCTTTGTAAAAAAACAACATCCCCTTTGACCCGGGCAGCTGCGGGGGAACTGTTCAAGCATTTCCCTATGTCTTCCAGCAGGGGAAGATTTTAATTCATATTGCAGCGTAGCAACGGACACCTATATCCCTGTCTGGCTAGCTATAAAAACCAGCCTCTACTGTGAGACAGTGTCTAAGTTACCTGTGTGTTAGCTGGGGTCTTGCTTGGTTTCGCTGTCAATCTTTGTCCTGGGGTGTATCCTGGTAAGTCGTATTCTTGATTTGTGTTCCTGTGAAAGGACCTTGTTACCAATGTCCTTGGGGTTGCCTGTTGTGGTACTGGTGTTCCTCAGCTTCTTTCGGGGTAAGTTTACAGGGCCTTTGGACTATTCCTGGTCCCAAGGATCCAAAACTCCCCAAGTTTGCATGGATGTTTTTGCATGTGTTTTGTGTAAGTTTCTATTGCTACAAAAAGCCTTTTTTAACATGGTAATGAGTGCAAGGGAGGGCTTGTTAAAGAAAAACTAACAGGTCTGTGAGGGCCAGAAGTCTTGTTGGTTGGTAAGGTATCCAATGCTTATTTCAAATTCAAAAAGCTTTTATTAAAGATATGACAAGTACAGTGATTGCAAAATAACATTATATTTTCAAGAACCAAGGACAGAGCCCCCTTATAGATCTTGGTAATTTAAAAGCAGGGGAACCATACTGTTGCTCTTAGTTAACAGCAGACAGTCTGAGCTCCAAATATGTAGTTAAAAATGTGGTTATTAAGCAACATACTCTGGTTACAAGAAAGGGAGCGGTAAAACAGCTGTAAAGCATACAAAAAAGAACTATTATAAACTTTCCCCCTTCTCATTTCTGTTATGGTTTTCCCTACTAATACTACTTATCTAAGGGAAACATAAAACAAAAACAATTGTCGGCAATAGGAATGTTACATAAGGTATCCACGACCATAGAGAAAAGGGGCACCACGTAGTTTATGTGACATCGGAGGAGAGAGCCCAATTCACACAGAAGAAACGAGCCTGAGAGATAGCACACTCAATTAGGTCTAAAGAGATTCAGGTAGGTTCACTAGTTATATTTGACATATTCAGGAGAGGCACAAAATTCCACCCAACTCCTCCATGAACAACTGTTTAAACCAATTTGAGATTGATGGAACTGTAGTTGTTCTCCATAGGCGTGGGATTAGAATCTTTGCTGCTATTAGCATAAAGACCAGGATATTACCATTAAGGACATGATTTGGGATCAGGATAATCAATAACAGTAGTACAGCTGGGCAATTTTGCAACTGTATCCCTGTCACTAATCTGATGACTTCGATTACCCTAATCCAGTACGATTGAAGGCTGAGCATTTCTTACAGAGGGAAACAATCTGTGGAGCAGATCTGGCACCCTATACCATCAAAACATTACTTTAAAGTTCAGTTGGAAGCTGCATGAAACCAAAGATTTGTGGGATATCTCAGCTGCCTGCAACCATTCTCTGTCCATGATGTCCATTATAATTTCCCTCTCCCAACTCTCTCGATACCTAGGTTTGGCTTGTGTCGTATTTTGGATAATTAAGTCATATATCTGAGAAATTATGTGGGTGATGTCCCCCTGGGCAATGCACAATGACTTGGATCGTTTTAGAGCTCTATGTAATTTTAGACTAGCTTTCTTGGTGGAGTACACTTGTTGGAGTTGGAAATGGCTAAACTAGGTGTATGGTTTGTACATCCAAAAAGGGCTTCAGAGCCCTATTGGACAGCAGGTCTTGAAACAGGATAGGTTTGTAAGCATACAGGTTCATACGCTCCTTTATAGGTCCCTATAATTCAATAGTCAGGTTGTTAAACAATGGGGTCAGTGGACCATCTGCGGTGAAGAGTTTGGTGGAGTAACCATGTACACGCCAAGCCTGTAGAGTGTTTTGTGCAACCTACGGTAGAGCAGCCTATGTGATCCACAGGAAGGTGGACAGAGGAGCACCATATAGTGATTCCTCTAAAAATACCCAGGTTTTTCCAGATACATGTTTACACTAATCGACAAACCTAGCAGAGATAGAAGTGACATAGCACGCCTTCATATCTGGCAAGGCCAAACCTCCTTCAGTATTGGGTTTTAAAAGTGGATCTTGCTATCCTAGGATTTTTCCTTGACCAAATGAAAGTCCTGAAGCATTTATCTATTGAACAAAAGAAACACTTGGGCAGGAAAGTGGGTCACGTTTGGAGCAAATACAAGAGTGTAGGCAACACATTCATTTTTAACATGTTTAAGATGTTTTTAAGTCTGATGGGATATAAATTCCTAGGTATCTGAATGACATTTTTGCCCATTGAAAAGAGTTGAAAAGTTCCGTTTCAACAATGTAACAGTGTCAGTGTGGAGAGTTATATTCAAAGCCTTACTTTTAAATAGATTTATTTTAAAGTTGGAGTGGAAACCAAACCGCTCTAACATGTCCATCAGTACTGAGAGGTGGTGGGTTGAGAAATGTAAAGTAAGAGGTCATCGGCAAATGCAGCACACTTGCAATGGATCCCCTTTAAACTAACCCCTGTAATGTCCGGGTTCAGTCTTATGCTTTGTGGCAGATGCTCCATGGCGAGGACATACAAAATAGGTAAGAGAAGGTGTCACGGGTGGTCCCGCAGCACGCAGGAGGGGCTGCGGGCACACCCATGTCCCATCGGCGTCCCCGGCACCAGGGACGAGTGGCGCCGCGGTCTGTATGTCGGTCCGCGGATGCACTCGCTTCCCTGGAAGTCTGCACTCACCCTGCCACTTTCCCGTACACATGTGGTTCTCTGCCGGCTGCTGCGCGTGCTCCCGTCCCCTATGGTGCGCGCGAGGCAGCTCTTCCAGATTTAAAGGGCCAGTGTGCCGGTAATTGGTTAATTGACGGCCACTGGTCCTATATATTGGAAATGCCTCCTGCACTTCCTCGTTGGATCTATTGTGCCCTTGCCTTTAGAGAAAGCGTTTCCTGAGTGCGTCCTAGTGTCTTCTATGTTGCTGACCCTTCACTTACGTTTCTTGACCACAAACCTTTGCCGCCTGCCCTGACCTGTTTGCCCGTCCACGACCTACGAGTTTGGTGTTACGATTCGGTACCTCGCTGCACCTCGGCTGCCACCGCAAGCTAGTCGCGCTAGGGATAGCGACCTGGTAGGACTCCCGCCGTAGCAAGTCCATCCCGCTTTGCAGCGGGCTCTGTTGTAAACCGGGACCTACTTAGACCCTGGTCCCTGGCGCGGCCGTTACCATCGCCTGCGGTAGTCCAGATGATCCACTACTCCAGCTGTTACTGTTAGATCTGGACATGGATCCCACCAAGGTGCCTCTGCCCAGTATTGCGGGCCTCACGTCCGTTGTCGCCCAGCAGTCGCAGCAGATAGCGCAACAGGTTCGGCAATTGGACCAGCTGTCTGACATGATGCAGCAGCTTCTCACGTCTCAGCAGCAGCCGCCTCCTCCGCCCGTGGTTCCTCCTACGCCATCTACCCCGTTGGCTACTGTGGGCCCAAGCTTCGACTTCCTCTACCATCCAAGTTTGACGGGGATCTAAAACTCTGCAGGGGTTTCATCACCCAGTGCCCCATGCACATCAAGCTTATGGCCGACCAGTTCCCCACTGGAAGGTCGAGAATGGCGTTCGTGGTCAGTCTACTTTCTGGGAAGGCCCTGGCTTGGGCAACACCTCTCTGGGACAGAAACGACCCAGCAGACCTCTAGGCCTTCCTTCAAAAATTCCGTAGTGTCTTCGATGAGCCAGCGCGTGCATCGTCTGCTGAGACGGCGCTTCTGAACCTTCGACAGGGCGACTCCTCCGTGGGAGACTATGCCGTTCAATTTCACACCCTGACCTCAAAGCTCTCCTGGAACGACGCAGCTCTTTGCGCCACCTTCAATAAGGGCCTATCCTGCAGAGTGAAAGACGCACTGGCCGCTAAAGACCTTCCGTCCTCGCTGAACGAACTCATCCACCTGGCCACCCGCATTGATGTGCGTTTCGCCGAGAGACAGAAGGAGCTCTGTCACGAACGAGACATCGTACGTCCCCACCGGTTACATCGACTGGCCCTAGTATTCCAGAGGCCCCCACTACCGTTTCCACAGCCTGCCAGTGAGGAACCCATAGAGGTGGACCGGTTCCACTTATTGGAACAGGAGCTGTCCCGTCGCCGGGCGGAGAACCTTGTTAGGATTCGAAAGGGTGACGAATGGAAGACGGCCTTTAACACACGTGACAGGCACTTTGAGTATTTGGTGATGCCTTTTGGACTGTGTAACGCCCCAGTCGTCTTCCAGGAATTCGTTAACGACATCTTCAGAGACCTCCTTTACACCACTGTCATCGTCTACCTGGACGGCATACTGATTTTTTCACCTGACCCACACACCCATCGCTTGCATGTACGCCAGGTACTGAGATGCCTCCGCAGTAATCAACTGTACGCCAAGTTGGAGAAATGCTTATTTCATCATACAAGCCTTCTGTCACGTCCGTGCCATTTGGCCCTGGTCTCCGGCCACAGCCGCGGCGATCATAACTGCGGCCTTGCCTCCTTTGTGTCAACACTTCCCTGTAGCCCTGTATCTTGATTGATTTCTGGTTGACGCCTTGGCAAGAAATCCTCCAGCGCTCATAGGGGTTAATCAGCTCTCTGGATTGACAGGTTCTGCCACCTATCCTAGCTCCTCTACTTCCACCCTTTTCCTATATATAGCCACTCCTTCCTCTTCTCAGTGCCTGCTATACTGCTTGCCTTTATAGTTAGCCTGTAGAGATGGGCGAATTTCTAAAAAATTCGATTCGGTTACTTCGCCGAATTTTCCGACAAAATTCGTTTCAGTCCGAATTACTTCGGGACGAATCGTGTTAAAAAAACAGCTATTTCCAGGCTGCACAGAGCCTACAGCGTGCTGTAGAACATTGTGCTATGCTTAAATATGCAGAGGGCGCTTGGCTTGGTCTTCATACAATGTTGTGTTTTAGTATGACACGCACATGACTGCCGCCGCTCTTAGAATCGATTCACTATAAAATTCCCTGGGCACTTAAGAGGGCAAAACTGACCAAAAAACTGAAGTGGGAATGTAGCCTGATAAAGTCATGGCAGCGAAAGCTGGAAAAAAACAAGCTGAGAGCTCAGGTGGCAACATCAGTGACAGAGTGTGGAGGTGACAGTGGCAGTCACAGCAGCATGAGGTCAGAGAGTGGCACAATGACATTCTGGAGGAGGCAAAAACAGGAGTAGGCCACAGAGTGGCACAATGACACAGTGTGTAGGTCACGGCAGCAGCAGCATGAGGTCAGACAGTGGCCCAATGACATTCTGGAGGTGGCAAAAACTGGAGTAGGTCACAGAGTCGGACAAGGACACAGTGTGGAGGTCACGGCAGCAGCAGCATGAGGTCAGACAGTGGCACAATGACATTCTGGAGGTGGCAAAACAGTAGTAGGCCACAGAGTGGCACAATGACACAGTGTGGAGGTCACGGCAGCAGCAGCATGAGGTCAGACAGTGGCACAATGACATTCTGGAGGTGGCAAAAACTGGAGTAGGCCACAGAGTGGCACAATGACACAGTGTGGAGGTCACGGCAGCAGCATGAGGTCAGACAGTGGCACAATGACATTCTGGAGGTGGCAAAAACAGGAGTAGGCCACAGAGTGGCACAATGACAGAGAGTGGAGGTGACGGCGGCAGGAGCAACAGCATGAGGTCAGAGAGTGGCACAATGACACAGTGTGGAGGTCACGGCAGCAGCAGCATGAGGACAGAGAGTAGCACAATGACATTCTGGAGGTGGCAAAAACAGGATTAGGCCACAGAGTGGCACAATGACACAGTGTGGAGGTGAGCGTGGACAACAGAGCGAGGGGGGGCAACAGCATGGAGGTCGGGAGACAGAGTGGCTCAATGACATTGTGGAGGTGTCAAAAACAGGAGTAGGCCACAGAGTGGCACAATGACAGAGAGTGGAGGTGACGGCAGCAGGAGCAACAGCATGAGGTCAGAGAGTGGCACAATGACACAGTGTGGAGGTGACCGCAGCAGCAACAACAGCAGCAGCAGTATGAGGTCAGAGAGTGGCACAATGACAGAGTGTGGAGGTGGGTGGCAATACCAGTCCCTGGCAAAGATGGTTGGTAGCAGATGGAAAGACTGTCAGCAGATGTGTGGCATCAGGCGGGTGGCGGCATCAGAATAGTGGCTGAGGCAGCTAGTTTGAACCCAGACTCATTTCTCACAATTTGGGTGAGGCGTCATGGCTGATGTAGTCTGACGCCTAAGGCAATGGTGTGTGGAAATCCTGGCCGATCCACGCCTGATTCATCTTGACAAAGGTCAGTCATTCCACATTTCCCATGGACAAGCGGGTTCTCCTTGGGGTAACGATGGCCCCCGCCGCACTGAACACCCGCTCTGATGCCACACTACTGGCCGGGCAGGACAGCTTCTCCACTGCAAACTCGGCAAGTTGCGGCCACACATCAAGTTTGGCTGCCCAGTAGTCCAGCGGATTTTCCCTAACTGGGGTGGCAGAGTGCTGTCCAAGTAGGCCACCACTGTTGGTTCAGGTCTGCTCCAGGTCCTGCTGCTGCTGCTGGCGACTGCCCTCCTCACTAGGCGGGTGAAGGATGCTGCTCATCAGGGACTCCAGACTTAGGTTGCTGCTGATGGAGACGGTACTGCTCCTACCCCCCCACCTTCCCCCAGCAGCCGTGGCCGGCGTACGTGAGCGCTGAAGAACCCCCCGGTCAGACCTGTCAGCGGAGGGACGATACCGCACCTAGGCAGCGGCCAACTGACTAGGGAGGATTTCCCTATAGTATTTGAGTTTGTCCTCCCTCTCAATTGCTGGGAATAAGGCTCCCCTTTGGACCGGTAGCGAGGGTCCAATAGGGTGGAGAGCCAGAAGTCATCCCTCTGCCGGATGCTGACTATTCGGCTGTCACTAGCCAGGCAAATAAGCATGCTGCGGGCCATCTGCACAAGTGACTCCGAGGGGCTCCCTGCCTCCATCTCCACTGTATACTGCCACGGTGCTTGCGGGTCATCTGCCTCGTCTTCCTCATCTCCATCTACCTCCTCCAGCTGCTCCTGCTCCTCCTTTCTTGTCACCTGGGTAGAAAATCCACTCATTTCACCAGACAATGCTTCTGCTCCAATGTCCTCCTCCTCCTCCTCCATTTCAGTCCACTCCGGACTCGTTTGGCCACGAGATGTAGTCGCCACGTCTCTAGTCCCCTGCCCAGACAGATTTTTCAGCATCTGTTCCAGGACATGAAGCAGTGGAATGACGTTATTCATCCCGTAGTCCTGGCGACTGACAAATAACGTCGCCTCCTTGAATGGCCTCAAGAAACGGCAGGTGTCACGCATGAGCTGCCACTGGCTGACATCAAAGTTACACAGGGGAGTACTCCTGTCCGCCTGGATCATCAAAAAATCATTAATGGCCTTCCTCTGTTCATACAGTCGGTCCAACATGTGCAGGCTGGAATTCCAAGGGGTGGAAACATTGCATATCAGAGTGTGTTGGGAGAGGCCGTTCTGCCGCTGCAACTCGAGGGGGGTGTTCCTGGCTTTGTAGGAATGGAAGAAGTGCATGCACAGTTTCCTGGCCATTTTCAGAATCTTCTGAAGATCGATGGAAGACTTCAGGAACCTTTTCACAACCAGATTGAACACGTACGCCATGCAGGGCACATGGGACCATCCCTCCTCGGTGCAGCGCGGACACCATGTTCCTCCCATTGTCCGTCACCATGGTTCCAATTTGCAGTTGGCGCGGAGAAAGCCACACATCGATTTCTTGCTGCATGACGCGGAGCAGTTCCTCCCCTGTGTGACTTCGTTCGCCGAGGCAAGCCAGGTGTAGAACTGCGTGACACCACTGTGCACTACACATGTGGTATGATGGAGCAGTACTTGTGGAGGCTGAGATGGTGGTGGTGGTGGCCGAGGAGGAGGTGGACATTGGCGCAGGAGCCGCAGTTTGACAACGTGGAGGAGAAAGCGCCATCTCCTGTCCAAGTTGTTGGTGTGCCTGGGCAGGAAGCACATTCACCCAGTGGGCCGTAAAGGACATGTACTGGCCCTGACCGTAGTTACAGCTCCAGACGTCCGCGCTGCCGTGCACCTTGGAACAAACCGATAAGCTCAAGGACTGGCCCACCTTCTGTTCTACATATTTATAAAGTGCTGGTACTGCCTTTTTGGAAAAGAAATTACGGCTTGGAACTCTCCATCTCAGCTCGGCACAAGCCATAAGTTCTCTGAACTGTGCAGAGTCCACCATTTGGAAAGGGAGGGACTGCAATACCAACAACTTGGACAGGAGCACGGTTAGCTTCTGCACCTTAGGATGGTTGGAGGCATACTGTTGTCTCTTTGCAATCGCCTCGTTGAACGACTGCTGGCGCCATGAGTAGCGAGGAGCAGGAGCATCTGGAACGGGAGATGATGGCAAAGAGAAACAGCTCCCTTCTGCAAAGGTGGTGGAGCCCTGACTGGCTGCAATGGCATGCGTGCCACTGTGCGCTGCTGCTGTTGCTGCGGCGGCAGGATGGACCACCACATCTGAGCCATGTTTCTCCCAGGCCACCGGATGGTGATGCTGCATGTGTTGACGCAGGGCCGTGGTGCCAACGTTAGCTCCCTGGCCACTCTTCACTTTCTGCCCACAGATTCTACATATGCCCATATTAGGCTCCTCCGGTGCCTTAGAAAAGAACTGCCACACCGCCGAGTATCGGATTTTACCGCCAACGCTCCGCACTGAGTGACTACTGCCACCGCTGAGCCCCTGTGCCGCTACCTTTTTTTTTGATGCGAAGCGGTTTTTTCCCCCTGGCCCGCTTGGCTCCCGCCCTCACACGCTGCTTCCTGCTGACCACGCCCACAACCCCTTGCTGGCTGTGCCGCTCCCTATGCGTAAGCTGACCCCTTTCTCCCGTATATGAACCCTTTTCCCCTCACCGGGCTCCCAATGCGGTGGCTAATCATCATCTATTTGTGTTTCATCGTCACTGCGTCAACACACCGTTTTGGGTATACAAAGGCTGAGCTCTCACAAAACATGACCTCCCATGCACTCTCCACATCTATATTTCCCGCCTACTGCAAGAAGCGGGATTTTGGTCCCATTTTTTGGGGCTGCCAAGTACTGCTGATGCCCCCTCAAATTGTTCACCCTCGCTAATAGTGGCCTGAGCCCCAGACCACATAGTAGTCTTGGCTAGGGAACCCGGGATGGGCAGAGGGGGGTTGGGGACCACCCCCGGGCCATCCCAACAAAGGTTGTGTCTGACGTTCCCCGATTTGGGGGGGGTTTGTCAGATGTCATCTGGGAGGAAGTGGATGACCAGTCAACCAATAAAAAACCCCGGGGTTTGCGGGTCGCCCCGGCCGCTAAAACAGCGGCATTGTGGCCTCACCGAGTGACCCCTGCTGAGGGTCCCCTTGCTGTGCGCGCCCTGGGCCTGCTCCGGGGAATTTTTGGCCCCCGCCACTCGCGGTAAAGGGCCCCCACCTCCTTTGTCTGACTTTTTTATTTTTGTTCAAACTGGCGACATTTTTGATAAGATTCTGTATAGAAAAACACCCCCCTGTATTTACTCCAAATGAACCCAGAAAACAATTTGGGAAACCCTTGGATTAAAAAACGCTTGCCCCCGGAGCCCCTGCGACCACTGTTCCCGGTCGCGGGCGCGCCGTGCTCCCTACCCTAGGGAGCCCCCCCCGCAGGGGTTCGGGCCCCCTCCCCCCTCCCCCGCCCCCCCGGCTTCACTTCCGGGCCACGCCCCGGGCTCAGCCTTTCTCCGTCCCCGGGCCGGGGCCCCGCCTTGGGGCCGCGCGCGCCGGCATTTTAAAATTTTTAAAAGGCAGTCCCCGGGTAATTGGGTCATTGCCGGGCATGTCCTTTTTTAAGTCCGGCCTCTTCCTGCGGCCTTCGCCGGATCCTTGGTGTATCCTTTTGGAAAAAGCCTTTCCAGTATTGTCTAGTCTCCCTACCGTGTCCCGAACCTCGAGCCTACGTTTACCGACCACGAACCTTTGCGCCAGCCCTGCCTTCTCCTGTTCGTTACAACCAAGCCGCCGTCCTGACCTCCTCCGTCCCCGATATGACCCCTGCCGCGTTGCATACCCCCCTCCCCCTTGGCCGCTCCGCAGGCAAGCCCCGCCAGTGGAAGTGCCCGGAGACTCCCGCCGCAGAAAAGACCACCCCGCTTTGCGGGGGGCTGGGAAACCGGGACCACTTAAAATTCCACCCCTGATGTGGGCTTACCCCATCCCCTGCGTGGCCAGTGGATTCACCCCCCAGCCCGTACAGGCTCCACAAAGGGCCAAAAAAATTTTATTTTATATGTGTCGTTTAAAAAAAACTGTGTTTTTTACTAAATGTAAAAGCACAAACAGGCTTAATTAACCTTGGGTAGAATTAGCACAGGGAAAATGCTTCTTTGGCGGGGGAAAAAAAAAAGGGTTTCTTTTGTGACCCCAACAGCAGAAAATGCTTAATTAACCCCTGGATGAAATTGCGCAAAAATTGAGCAACCAAAAACTACCAGCTTTTTGCGTGTTACAATGGGATGATTTTTCGGGACACATAAGAGAAAAAATTGTAATTAACCTTTTGTTTTGAATATGCTAAAGGAAAAAAGTTTTTTGGCAGAAAAAACGGGATTTAGTCACCACAAAAGCAGAAAAATGCTTAATTAACCCCTGGGTGAAAAATTTCGCAAAAAAAAATTTAGCAAACCAAAAACTACCGCTTTGTAGCGTTTACAATGGCGTGTATTTTACGGTACAAAGCAAGAGAAAAACTTGTAAATTAAAACCTTCGGTTATGAATTTGTCAGGAAAAATGTCTTTTTTTGGGAGTGAAAAAAAACGGTTTCTTTTAGTCACCACAACAGCAAACAAGTTTAAAAACCCCGGATGTAAAATTTCGCAAAAGAAATTGAGGGCCCAAAAAAAGAAGTGGGATTTGGATTGTAAAAACGCTGTTTCTTTTAAAAGAATACAACAGGAAACAGGCTTAGATAACCCTTGGATATTTTTAAAGTCTGTGACAGATAGCATTAAAAGTATATGCAGCTCATTGGACCAAAAACAGAATTAGAACGTTAAGAGAGCGTCTCTGAGACAAGCTGTGACCCCCCCAAAAATCGCTTTATAAAAATGAGTTCTTTATAAGAGATATCTTTGCACCTGGGAGCACCTTCCCCTAAACAGTCGGGGGAGCGGGATGAGTCCAGCGTCGGCCCGGGCTTATATAGGCGGGGACATCCCAGAATCCCCCCGGTCTCTGATTGGTTCATTTTTGCACATTCAGGTAGGCTATGCCCTTTTTCTCCCAGATTCTTTGCCCCATGTAACGGGATGTCTGCAGCCATTTTATCAAACAAAAGCACACTTCGTTCATCGAATACCCCCCAAAATTCAACTTTTCGAAACCCAAGTTTTCCTGAAAATTTTAAAAAAATTCCACTCGTTAGAATCAATTTTGCCCATCTCAATTTGCCTGTTTTTGTTGTTCTCCCCGTGCTACTGATCTCTTCTTTCTTTCTGGTTTTCTCCCCCTTTCCCCATGATTTTTTTACCACACGCCGCCCTGTTACTGACTCGGACCGGGCCGACTACGCTTTTGTTTCTTTTTTTGTTGTCCCTGTCTGTGCCCCTCCTCAGTGACTTTGAGTCTTCTGTTGGGGCGGCCTGTTAAGGAGTTGGTTTCCCCCAAAAAGGGAGGGAAGAGGGGGGGGATCAGTGAGGGCCCCCCTTGTCCATGTCTTGTGTGCGTCCCTGACCATCCCTAAAACCTTTCCCTTTTTGGTTCATTATCACATAAGGGGCCACAGTGGATAAAGCCAAGTTGTCGGCCTTTCTCAAGGGCCTCGACCCGTGGTCTGCGGGGTATTCATTTTTTTGGGGTTCGCTAATTTTTACCGGCAATTTTTTCCAATTTTTCTACACTGGGGGCACTGTTTTGGCCCTACAAGAAGAAAAGCCAACCCGAAACCCTGTCGAAAGGGGATTTACAAGCTTAAATCGGCTTTTCCTCTGCACCCATCCTTCTCGTCCGGAAAACCCAAAGAAAATTTTTGCGTTAGAAAGGGATGCCTCGGGCTTCCGGGTTCCGGCCCCAGCCTGGAGAGTCGCCCTAACTGAGCTCCGGGGCGGCGGGGGATAACGGGGAAGATACCGGGCAGGAAAACCCCAAACCCCCCAGAGCGTGACCCCCAAAAAAACCCCCACCTGGAAAGCTG
>JAODAL010043610.1:0-33681 GCA_025379985.1 Phyllomedusa bahiana
GGGGACGCGACACGCGCTCTATCCCTACCACTGTCAGGGATCGAAGATCTCCCGCATGTACATTGGAAAAATGCCTGGAAGCTGCAGAGATTTTAAAGGCATCTGTATTCAAGGCATCTGAAAGGTGGCGGCGAATGCGGATTTTTAACGCTCCCGTGGTGTATCCTACATATTGTAGTCTGCATGCTACGCAACCTATCATGTAGACCACATGTTTGGTATTACAGTTAATAAAAGTTTTAATCGAAAAAGTTTTACCATTACTACAGGACGTAAACGTGGTTGTTTTATCTATATAATTGCATACTTTGCATATATTATGGCCACATTTGTAACATCCTTTAGTGTCTAGCCACGTATTAGATGATTTATTATCAGTGACAAATAGGCTGGGTGAAACTATGGAACCTACTGTGGGGGCCCGACGTGAAACAAATCTGACATTATTTTTTAAAAACGTTTTTATGTGTTCATTAACATATAGGATGGGTAGATGGGTTTTTATGATGTTAGCCACTTCATTGTATTGTTTACTGTAATTAGTGGAAAAAGTTACAAAATCCTGTTCTTTTATTTTAGTTTTCTTCCGAAACAAGTAAGTTAATGACATGGACAGAACTTTCTTTACTGCCTTATTAAAGGGGTTTTGCCACGATGTAATGTTGACGTGGGATCCTCCAAAATGGGTATTTAATCACTTTTCTAAATATATGTAATTATAAAAAATTGCATGCCTGAGAGAGCTACAGGCTGCCTTACCTGCCCTTAGTACTTAAAAGATTCTTTTAAAGATATACTGAAAAAGAGCTGCTGGCCGGGCTTGCACAGAGAACACTTCTTATCTGTTGAAAGGGAGCTGAAGAACTTTAAAAGGCACCGGGTAGAAATATGTTGTCTTTTGTATACAGAATCCACTAGTTTGTAGTGTGATTATCTGAGAAAGATCCCTGCTTTATCTGATGACATAGAACATGAAGAAGCTTTCAAGCTGTTGTGGAGAAAAGGTGTTGTCTTTTGTATACAGAATCCACTAGTTGTAGTTTGATTATTTGAGTGAACATTTCACACGATCCCTTATGCACGGCTCTGTGCTCTTGCTGTGTCTCTTGCTCTCTCAGCTCAGCATGGCTTTGTTTACATTTGAGTCTTAGCAGATAAGGCACGTCCTGGAAAAACCCCTTTAAGTATTCTATTAGAGTAACCTCTCAATTTTAATCTATCACAAGTGAGTTGTTGTTGTGTGACAAAATCCGCCATTTGTGTACAATTACGTTGCATTCTTATTAGTTCTCCCATTGGTATATTGTTCACTACATGGGAGGGGATGGCAGGAATCTGCTCTAAGAATAGAATTTCTGGCCATGCTCTTCTGATAGGGTTTAACTGTAATATGACCTCCTTTTTGTCCCATGACCGTGACATCCAGATAGTTTAGGGATTCCACATTATACTCAAAAGTAAATTTCAAATTCATGCGGAGAAAGGGTCACGTGACCCGAAACGCGTCGGTCAAATTACTCAGTCTACTCTGCAGCGAGGGCGCTTATTGAGACGCTCCCCGTCATGTTTGTATTTGGGACAAATGGATTTTTTAAATGAGAGAATAAAGATACAAGAATTTTAATGCTATTCCATCCCGCTTGGACATAAATTTCTTTTGCACCAGCAGCGCTGGCCATTTTCAACTTTTGTGCATATTACAAAGTGACTTGTTTTTGCAAGATCTTTAACCTAAAAAGCAATCCTTGTAGTGAGACAACCCCTAAACTAGTGTCGAACTAAATCGGGGCAGGTTTGTGGAACCCTAGTCTTTTAAATCCCATCATTTCCTTAGCAGTCATAAGCTGCACAACAGCCGATCATGAGCGATCCTCAGCCTCCATGCACTGCCTGCTGAGGCCTGTACTTGTGCTTTCTGAGAGGAGAACAAGTTGTTTGTTTGCTCTGTCTGCGGAGCACGTGAACCGGGTTATTCAATGACGGCTTTTCATGGGACTCAATAACAAAGCCCTGGAGCTCTGGGCATGAATGTCAACAAGGGTGTTTCAGCCAAGATTCGCTTGTACTACCTCTGCGATGTTATCAGTGTAAAACTCCTGCACTTGTAGCTGAGTGTACTCAATAATAGTATGGTACCAGCGTGCATGTATCACTTAGGCACAAACTCCTCAAATACCATAAAGATTTCACCTCAGGAGTTATCACACATCACACAGGAGTTACTTATTGCTTGTGTCTTAGAAACGAATAGAAAAATACTGGGTGCAGACTGTATTGCAATGGGGGCTCAAAATACAGGACGACTTTTGTAAGATCCTTTAAGTTGCAAGACAACAAGAACTTCCAAAGACCTTAAAAGGGGTTGTCTCGCTACACTGATTCATCCCACCTCAGTCCTGTTTTCTTGGTTACATTCTTGAATTTAGGGGCGTGTTTACTGGCTTTACTGGCTACTTCTTGCCTGCAGTGATGAGCTGCTGAGGGCACCAGGTCTGTAGCTATAGCAACCAGCGTTGGCAGCCTATCAGGAGAGATCGAACAGGTTTGTAGCCACAGCCACCTGAGAAGCTGATGCAGCCCAACAAAGGGGAAAATCTAGGAATAGGTAGGACACTGTTAAGGGACTTTATATTGCAAAGTGACTTTTTTTTTGCAAGATCTTTAACAAAAAAGCAATCATTTGTAGTAGAAACAACCCCTTTAAAGAGAGCCTGTCCATAGTTTTATGCCCCCCTTGCTGAGGACAGCACAACTAGTGTCAGACTTGCTTGTTTCCAGCGCTGTTGTCCCCTTATTCTGAAAAAGTTTTTGGCTCCAAATCTGCAGTTTTCAGCCAGAAAAGAGTCATGAAAAGAGTCTGTTTAATTCATGCCCTGCCCACCTCAACTGATAAACCTATTACTTTGAATAGGTAAAAACATGTGAATAACTCTCAGTGGGTGTGGCTAGCCTTTGGTGGGCGGGGCTAACACCTACTCATGTATAAGATTTGAGCATTAAATGCTGTAAAACGCCAGAATCTTACAGAATAACGGGCTGGAAACAGCAGGTCTGACACTAGCTTGCAGCCTATCAGGAGGAGAGATTGAACAGGTCTGTAGCTAGAGCGACCTGAGGAGCTGATGCAGCCCATACAAGATGGGATATCTCAGAATAGGTAGGACACTGCTAATGGACACATATTGCAAAGTGACTTGTTTTTGCGAGATCTTTAACATAATGAGCAATCCTTCTAGTGAGACAACCCCTTTAATAAAAAGAGAAGTAGAATGCTTCTTATCTTTTATACTTCTCCTTTCATTATGACCTAATTCTGACATTGGCTTCAAAAACTGCATCAGAACAGTTCATGTGAAAGCACCTATAGTTTTAGTCACACATGATTTTTTCAAAACACAACAGAAATGCCAAGACTTGCCTGCGATTTCTGAAAGTCACTACATGACTGCCATGTGTGAATGAACCCCAGCTCCGTATTCTGAGTGGGAGTAAGAAGTGTAATTTGACTGGCTTCACAGGCTTTTTATGTGCACTTGTCCTTACATAGTACTTAAAGGGGTTTTGCCAGGAGGAGCCTTATCTGTTAAGAAGCTAATGTAAACAAATCAAGGAGCTGAAAGAGAGAGAGGCACACAGCCAGAGCACAAAGCTGGATAAGGGATTGTGTGACAGTTCACTGAAATAATCAAACTACAACTTTTGGATTCTATATACAAAAGACAACACCTTTTCTCCTCAGCAGCTTGAAAGCTCCTTCATGTTTTTCTGTCATCAGATAAAGCAGGGATCTAATCACACTACATCTAGTTTATTTTGTATACAAAAGAAAGCATATTGCTACCCGGTGCCTTGAAAACTTCTGCAGCTCAGTCTCATCAGATAAGACGCTCTCTCTGCGCAAGCCTGTCCAGCAGCTCCTGTCAGGCCGTATCTAATACAATCTTTGAAGTAACCAAGGGCATGGAAGGAAGGCTGTAGCTCTCTGACTGCAATTTTTGTACACATATATTTAGAAAAGTGATTAAAAACCCATTTTTGAGGATCCCACGTCAACATTACATCGTGGCAAAACCCCTTTAAGGAGACCTGACGTGGAGCCTTGTTCTTATCCAGCACCCGGATGAAATCTATGTTATGTGTCCTGCAGAAGTTTCTAATGATTGGTTGCTCATTGGCTTTTCTGTGCAGTATAAAGTGCAGCTCTTCTGTTGTCGTTCTTCATAGTGGTTTTTAGAGATCTGTTCCTCTTCCTGTGTATTTACAGTCGTGTTCTGGTGACTAAAGCAGAAGTGGTGATGTGCCGCACGCAGCTGCCTTTCTAATGATACAGATTAGCTTGTCTGCTATGATGATATTTCACTGAAAGAGTAGTAGATGCTTGAAACAGACTTCCCGCAGATGTGGATGGAAAATCAACCGTAAGTGAATATCCTGTCAGGGATAAACGCATGTCTATCCTGAGATAATCATACAGAGGAATTGGTGTTAAAGCAGACTAGATGGACCATGGAGTCTTTTCCTGTCTTTTAGGGCATGTCCCCACTGCACAGGTTTTCGGCCGGTTTTTCAGACGGTTTGCGGTTTTGTAGACTGTCTGAAAAAACGGCCGAAAATTAGCAGAACGGGCTCCTATGGAAAACCTGTGCAGCAGTCCCCACTGCACGGGTTTTCCACCCGGCGTTTTTTCCGCCCGTGAGCCGCCTGAAAAGTGAATGTGAAGGGGGGGGGGGGGGGGCTTTTCTCCGCTCATCGCGGACAAAATCCGCCCCCCCCCGCGCGGCCGTGTGCACTGCACACAAACCGGACAAATACCGTTCGGATAAACCGACTGGCATTTGTCCTCTGCCATGTGAACGTGCCCTTAGGCTATGTCTCCTCTGCACAGGAAAATATGATACGATCGTCCCTGCAGCCCCGTAGCCGGCAATAGGAAAGACGAGCTGCTGTCTACACAGCTCGTCTTTTCTCTGCCCATCTTTCGGCAGCGGCGTATTATACATGTTGTTTAATACGCCGGCGCTTCTCGTTTTTTTGCCGTCTTCCCATACAATACAATAGTATCGGTGACATCAGGAAAACGTGAAGCGACCACGGTTTTTTGCACAAAGAGTGACAAAAGCCGCTGTCCTGCATCGGAGAAAAAACGTCCGCTTTCAGGCCGTTTTTTGTCCAATGCAGTATAGACATAGCCTTAGGCTGCACCTGAAAGCGGGCGTTTTTTCTCCGATGCAGGACCACGGTTTTTGTCACGCTTTGTCATGCAAAAACCGCGGTCGCTTCTTGTTCAATCGTATCTTTGGCGCTTTTAAAAAAAACGAAAAGCGCCGAAGATACGGTCGTTTTCCTGTGCAGTGTAGACATAGCCTTAGGTTTCTTGATCTCCCAATTTATGTGCATTTCTACTGTAAGCAATGGTGTAGCTAGTGGAGGAGGCCATTCCGCCCCGGGTGGTACATTTTCCAGCTCTACCGAACCTTTAGGAGTGTTGGCAATTCTCCCGGGTGATTGGACATAGAGGCTGTGTTTGCACCATCTGCAACGTGAGCCGCAGCAGCAATGTACAACCAAACTCCGTCTGTAGTGACCAGGAATGGATCCAACTCTGATCCTGGCTATTAACCCTCTCCCTAGATGTCATGGCATCTAGGTGGTTAATAGATGGAGGAGCTCACTCTGTAACCCATGGGCATTCCTGCAAACGGATTGCAGGGTGTCCTTGCTGGTCCACGTGACAGGTATAGCTGTGTGCGATAAAATGATGCTATTTAATTCATACAGTGAACACAAAAAAAATAAAATGTCTTAATACCCTTTGTTCAGCCAGCTTCACAGAAAATGGATTCAAGTGCTAAGATTTTTTTTTTAAGTTCCCCGGCATACTAATGAAAACATAAACTTATCCCGTTAAAAAAGCCCTTACAGTGCTCCATCCCCGGAAAAGTAAAAAAGTTTGACACTGAAAATGTCATAACATAGGGGTGTGGCTTAAAAAGGGGCGTGGTCAAAAAAAAAAAAGGGGGCATCAAACTCAGTGACTGCCCTGTGTCGCAAAAGTTCTAGCTGTGCCGCTGACCCATAATTAATAAACACTGAAACTGAGCAGTCACCCTGAAACACTTATTAATTTTTTTTTTTTTTTTTTTTAAATCTAAGTAGGTTTACAATTCTGTGCTGCTGATTTATTTTTTTATATAGTTAGGGTATGTTCACACGGGGTAATTTCGGTGCGCATTTTGCTGCGTATTTGCGATCTAATACGGGCGAGATGCACACCGAAATTGCATTAATCCATAGTTCATGTGTATACTGTTCTGCAATAGTAATATATGGCAGTGTGTAATAGGAGTAGTAATGTGGCATCGCCTTCATTCGGCACCCGGCTGCCATGACAACGTGTCAGCACCCTGTGGTCTCGTCACGGGTTACTATGGTTACTGTAACAGTGTTATACAGCTGATACTCACCTGCAATGGCCCAAAACAAATATAAGTCTGATCCCCTGACCACTTGTTTCATCTGAGCTGTTAGACATGGAGAAAGAATTGCATGGAGTCGATGCAGTTGCATGGTGCTGAGCAGTTGTAATGGCAACCATGGGTCTAGTGAAGGCTGCTGGATTGTCTAAATTAGTACTGCTATAGAACCTTACATGAGGTGGGATGTAATAGGATCAGGGCCGGGACAAGGCATTTTGGTGCCCTAGGCAAGTAGGCCAATGGCGCGCCCCCACCCAAAAAAAAAAAAAAAAAAAATCCCAAGCCCAAACCTAGCACACACTGCCTGCGCCCACCCCCCCAAAAAACACGCAGAGGAGTTAGTAGGGTCTCTTAGATTGTATTTATATAGAATAATATGTTGTGAATGAAAACCCCATACAAATAGTTATAAAGACAGTTTTCTACAGATGATGTCTCTGGATAATGGTGATACAGTCACCACATTATACCGCTATACAAGCAGCAAATATTATCACCATACTGTTACTGCACTACACAGTATAGCAAGACCAATACTATCAATGATACTGCTATACAAAGAGTGAATAATACCACCATATCATGACCGCATATCACCACCACATAGTGACTGATAGGTGGGGATGAGGGGGCTATGAGGTGATAAATTGGGATGAGGGGGCTATGGGGTGATAAATGGGGATGATGGGGCTATGAGGTGATAAATGGGGATGAGGGGGCTATGGGGTTAAAGGTTCGAGGTGAGTTGGTTAAGGGGTGACCGATGGGGTGGTAGGTGGAGGTGGGAGGCTATTGGGTGACAAGCAGTGTGAGGTTTATGGGGTTATAGGTGGAGATGGGAGCTATAGAGTGATAGGTGGAGGTGGTGGGTAATTTATGGGGTGATAGGGGCAGGGATGGGAGAGGGGGGTATAGGTCACAACTTACAGACACAATCTTCTGGGGGTAAATCCCCTGAAGATTTTGCTGTGGCCTATACTCCCTTGTGCGTGGCCTGCATTACTTCCTTTCTCCCTGAATAATGCCCCCCTCTCCCAATATGCGCCCATCTCGCTATCCCCCCTCTCCCACTACAGCTCCCCCATCTCCCTATCCCTCCTCTCCCACTACAGCTCCCCCCTCTCCCACTACAGCTCCCCCCTCTCCCACTACAGCTCCCCCCTCTCCCACTACAGCTCCCCCCCTCTCCCACTACAGCTCCCCCCTCTCCCACTACAGCTCCCCCCTCTCCCACTACAGCTCCCCCCCTCCCACTACAGCTCCCCACCTCCCACTACAGCTCCCCCCTCTCCCACTACGGCTCCCCCCTCTCCCACTCCATGACGGCTTGCCCACCCGCCATCGCATCTCCCTCCATCCTCCATGACAGCTCCCCCCCTTTCCATGACAGCTCCCCAGCAGTAATTCCCCCCACCCCACACACAGTTAACCACTCACCTGTCCTAGTGAGCACTTGCAGTCTTCTGTCTTCAGCTCTCACTGCTCCGCTGGGGACAGAGGGTCGAAGCTCCGCCCACCCTTCCCAGCATACACTGGGCGCTCATGTGACAGGAAGCTGTCACAGGGCGCCGACATGTTAGGAGAGATGGATTGTAATCTCTCCTAACTAGTCCACTGCACAGTCGCCCCTGCCAGCTTCCCTACCTACCTCCTCCCCCTCCCCTCCCCTCCGGCGTCGGGAGGAAGGAGGGGGGTGGAGGGAATCCACTCAGCTGCCGGCTGTATAGAGACAGCCGGCAGTGCTGCAATGTATGGAGCTGGCTCAGCTACTGAGCTGGCTCCATGCCTGCGCCCCCTAGTGGCAGGTAGAGGGAGGCGCCCTAGGCAACGGCCTCTGTTCGCCTCCCCATAGTCCCGCCCTTGGATCAGGGTTACACTGTAGTACCAATGATTGTGGTCACTGCTGGCCACTTTATATTGTAAAACAAATACACTACACCCTCAACATACAATATTAATACATTCCATGTCGACCATTGTATGTTAAAACCATAACTCTATGGAAAAACACTCTAAAATGTCACCAACTTAATGCAAAATGGAAATTGAAGAAAATGAAGCAGATACTAATCCAGATAAAGCAAGGACTCCGTGTTACAAGCGCTTTTAGGATCCGTCTTTGGGTCCGCTCTGTCGATCCCCAAGACAGATCTAAACAATTAGCGGTGAGATTATCACTGCTGTCTATGCCGAACACGGAGCGGCGTTCACAAGAGAGATCACAGCTGCGTGTTTCAAAAGCGCAGCTCAGCTCCGTCTTGAAAAGAATTGAATGTCACATCCCTCATGTGAACGCCGCTCCGTGTTCGGCATAGACAGCAGTGATAATCTCACTGCTAATTGTTTAGATCCGTCTTGGGGACCGACAGAGCGGACCCCAAGACGGGTCCCTAAAGCGCTTGTAATACACGGAGTGTAAACTCCGTATGAACAAGCCCTTACACGTAACATCAGAAACAGCTGCTGGAAATCACTTTCTATGCTGAGAACAGGAGCTTCTTTGGTTCATGTACTTTATGTACAATGTACCAGAAAAAAAAAAAATGAGGCCCTCACCTGGTGGCCAAAGGACCCGCTCATCCTGGCACATGTAAAGAGTTGTACAAGACATGTAGTACCACACTGTACTGTAGAGAGGCGCTACTAGACTGACAATCACAGCATGTTCATTATTAATACATGTAAGAGCAGTACAGGACAAGTAGTACCGCACTGTACTGTAGAGAGGTGCTACGAGACCACCAATCACTGCATGTACCTCACTAATACATGTAAGAGCAGTACAGGACAAGTAGTACCGCACTGTACTGTAGAGAGGGGCTAATAGACCACCAATCACTGTATGCACCTCACTAATACATGAAAGGGAGCAGTACGGGACATGTACCACACTGTACTGTAGAGAGGCACTACTAGACCACTAATCACTGCATGAAACCTCACTAATACATGTAAGAGCAGTACAGGACATGTAGCACCGCACTGTACTGTAGAGAAGCGCTCCTAGACTGACAATCGCAGCATGTTCCTCATTAATACTTGTAAGGGAAATACAGGGCAGGTAGTACCGCACTGTACTGTAGAGGGGTTTGCTAATAGACCTCCAATCACTGCCTGCACCTCACTAATACATGTAAAAAGCAGTGCAGGAAAATGTAGTACCACACTGTACTGTAGAGAGTGCTAATAGACCGCCAATCACTGCCTGCACCTCACTAATAATGTAAGAAGCGTACAGGCCCATGTAGTACCGCACCGCCCTGAAACTGTAGAGATGTGCTACTAGACTGCCAATTGTTTGCCTGCACCTTCACTAATTCATATAAGAACAGTAAAAGGACATTAGTACCCCACTGTACTGTAGAGAGGAGCTACTAGACTGCTAATCACTGCATGCACCTCACTAATACATGTAAGAGGGCAGGCCATGCAGTACCGCACCGCACTGTACTGTAGAGAGGCACTACTAGACAACTAATCACTGCATGCACCTCACTAATACAGAGTTTTAAAAGTAAAAAGTTCGTAATGGGTTTGGGATCTTCAATCAATCACATGAGCCACAGTTCAGCAGTGCATTGTATGGTGAGTCTGATTTCAAGATATACCGTTTGGTGAAAATATTGTATCCTGGGGCCACTGTAACTTGAGAAAGTGCTGTGTACATAAAACACAGATACACAAGTAAAAGTTAAACAAAACATGGAAAAATTACATCTGTTTTAGTCAAAAATAACATTCTTGATCCTTAAAGGGGTGTTATCGTTTTAACTGTTCGTGCTCTTGAGCTGATTCGATGAGATTAAATTTGAAATCCAGACGCGTGTCTCTCCTCACTGAAGCTTTGACATCATCATTGTGTGTGAGGCAGCTGAAGCAGAAGGAAATTTCTACAAAACAGATTCTGCACCCCTCCGCGGCTTTAAAGTGTCTGAAATTTTTTTCAGCTTCAGGCTCCAAAGCTCCTTCTTGCTATATCAGTTATAAACACATCTGAACTGATGAAACAGTGGGGAATGCACACTGCCCCCCCCCCCCCTTCTCCTCTGTTTACGGGAAAAAGACTGTGGTAAGAGGGAAACAGAGGATGTAACACTGGTTATATGAAGGGATCTTGATTTTAAACATTAGTAATCCCCAAAACCATTCACCCAAAGCGGGGAGAGGATATAGGGGACAGCGCCCTTGGTTTTACTTTGGGTTTCCAAAGCTCAAGGGAGAAACACGAGTGTGCACACCAATCACAGCGCAGGGGGCGGCCCGGGGGCGTTTTCCTTCGGGGTGTTTTCCCAAAAAGGCTAATGAAAGCGCCAGCCATATCATGCAGGGGGCTTGCTGGGGTCGTGATATGACCGGTTTGTCCCAACTAGCCAATCACAAAAAGGAGGGTGTCCTGAAAGCCAAAATAAAAAAAAGATTTACAGAAAAGCTCATACTGCAAAACCCTAGTGACTTAGGAAAAAGCAAACCCAATTACAAAATGTATTTTTTTGCCCCCATAAATCGAGACATGTTTTTTGTAGCGAAAAAAAACCCCCTTTTAAGTATCCTGCCATGAAAAAAAAAAATACCTGTCAATTTTATTTTAAATTAGTAAAACATTTCAAAAATGATATAGCTGTGATATTGCTATAATCCTATTGACCTGCAAAATAAAGATAGCATGTAAAAGCTATTAAATGGTAAAGAGAAGGGAATAGGCACCACTTGTATCTAAATTGGGGGCTACAAATGTGTATGTATAATGATTAATACTGCAAAAAGGAGACCGTTGTGCACAAATTGTGCAGACTCAAAAATGTTGATCAAAAAATGACAAAATCTTATTATAGAAACTTTGTTTATACACAATGAAAATTGAACCCATCCTGAACTGCTGCACTGTTGCCATTTTGGAGCTGTTAATGTGGTTATTTTGTCTGTAGAAAATAAACCAGACAGGCTATTTTTCCTAGACTTGTCTTGCTATGTCTCTTTTTGCCTACTTCTGTATAATTGTGGTTCTATACTAACTAGGGCATTACAGGGCGAGGCTCTCTAAGGTGGGGATGCCCTTTTCGGGGCGACAACCGTGCCGGTTAGGCAGGACACAACAGGGTCTTATTAGGGTGTCATTGGATCATCTCATTCCCAAATTTGAATACAGTGGATCTATTGAATGGTAGATATCAATCTATGCACCAGCCTCTGGGTACTGTGAGTAAAAGCCTATTAATTGTTTTGCATGTCACTATATACACTGCAGTGACTGCCATCATCTCCCACAGGCTACTTTGTGGCTACTAAGCATCAGAATTTTATATCACTATTGATCGGATTGTTTTCTAAAAGTATTTAGTAAAAATTGTGTTTTTAGTTTTTTCAGTGATGTCATTTTGTCTGTAGCCAGTATTCCCAGCTATAAGTAAGGCCCAAATGCGTTGTGAACAGAATATAGGAATATGCAGAACTGAACTTGTCAGGTGGTTGATGCTTCTTTATGTAACAGCAGAGGGACAGAAGCCGAGCACTTTACATAGGTTTATGTGATTTGAAGTAGAATTTCTGACTAAAAAGCTGAGCAAATCCTGATCAGACTCTTTAAGAGACAGTGAAAGTCTTGCTTTCCCTGCCCACCAACAGAAGTACAAAAACATAGCAACACTCTACAAAGAGACACATGAATGATTTAAAAATACATTTCTGCTGCTTTTTGGATACATGAAAATTTTAAGTTCTTGGTGCACATGTTTAATCAGAACTTTAGATCTTCATGTAACCAAAAAGCAGCAGAAATGCATTTCGAAATAGTTCATATAATTATTGTTTGTCGGTCTCTCAGTGTTTGTAGAGAGCTGATGATATGTTTTTGTGTTTTCATTGTTTACCGCCAAGTTAGCATGCACCAACAAGATTTTCTTTTTTTCTTCTGATGTGCTGAACACCTTCCTTCCCCCCCCCCTTTTCCTTCACACAGTGATAGACAGCTTTCCCTGTATCAGTGTGTGACTGTTCCTCACTTTATGGGGTGGGGTAAGCAGGACTTTCAGTTTTGAGATTTTCTCTGCTTTTTACTCAGAAACTCAGCAGAGCTGTATGTATATATCACAGAGTTCGGCCTCTCTCCTCTATCCTATAACCCTATATATCACAGAGCTCAGCCTGTCTCCTCTATCCTATAACCCTATATATCACAGAGCTCGGCCTCTCTCCTCTATCCTATATATCACAGAGCTCAGCCTGTCTCCTCTATCCTATAACCCTATATATCACAGAGCTCAGCTCCTCTCCGCTATCATATAACCCTATATATCACAGATATCAGATCCTCTATCATATAACCCTATATATCACAGAGCTCAGCTTCACTCCTCTATCATATATCAATATACATCAGAGCTCAGTTCCTCTCCTCTCTCATATAACCCTATATATCACAGAGCTCGGCCTCTCTCCTCTCTTATATAACCCTATATATCACAGAGCTCAGTCTCTCTCCTCTATCATATAACCCTATATATCACAGAGCTCAGCCTCTCTCCCTCTATCATATAACCCTATATATCACAGAGCTCAGCTCCTCTCCCTCTATCATATAACTCTATATATCACAGCTCAGCTTCTCTCCTCTATTATATAACCCTATATATCAAAGAGCTCAGCTTCTCTCCTCTATTATATAACCCTATATATCAAATAGCTCAGCTTCTTTCTTTTATATAACCATATATATCCCAGAGCTCAGCTTCTCTTCTCTAGCATATAACTCTATATATCACAGAGCTTAGCTTCTCTCCTCTATCATATAACCCAATATATAACAGAGCTTAGCTCCTCTCCTCTATCATATAACCCAATATATCACAGAGCTCAGCTCCTCTCCTCTATCATTTTAACCCAATATATCAAAAGAGCTCACGCCCCCCTCCCCCCTATCTATATAACCCCAATATATCACAGAGCTCAGCTCCCTCCTCTATCATATAACCCTATATATCCCAGAGCTCAGCTCTCTCCTCTATCACATCCACTCTCGGATTAATACATAAACCCATAAGGGCCGTTTACACGGCATATACAAATACACGTCCGGTTTGCCGCCGTATTTTCCGGTTTTGCGGCCGTCCCCAGGCCGCGGGGGGGAAGGGGGGCTTTTTCTCTGCTAATACGGAGAACAGCCCTCCCCCCCTCCCATTGAGATGCACATGTTCCGTCCGAAACGGACGAAGATAGTGCATGTTCAATGTTTTTGCCCCCGGACCCCCGGCGACAAAACCGCTGGCGGAAAACCCTTGAGTGGGGACTGCTGCAGGTTTTCCATAGAGAAAAATTGTCATTTTTGGGCCGTTTTCAGGCGGCTGAAAAAACCGCAAACCGCTGAATAAATCACAGGCCTAACAGTTTCCTCTTGGGGACTCTTTCATATCTTTATGGCATATTGTGAAGACACGGGTATTGTCTTATCTCTAAGATATGCCATAAATGTCAGATAGGAGCAGGTCCGCACATGCGCAACACCCTTTCCATTCTTTACAGACATGGATGAGGGTTAGGGGTTGTTCACACAGAGTTTTAACTCCGTGTTACAAGTGCTTTTTATATCCGTCTCGGGACGACAGGAAAGGACCAGAAGAGGATCTAAACAATTAGCAGTGAGATTATCACTGCTGGCTATGAGGAACACGCAGCGACGTTCACATAAGAGATCGCCGCTGCGTGTTTCCATAGCGCAGCTCAGGTCCATCTTTAAAAGAATTGCATGTCAATTATTTCAAAGACCGAGCCGGAGAACACGCAGCGGCGATCTCTCATGTGAACGCCGCTGCGTCTTCCTCATAGACCGCAGTGATAATCACTGCTAATTGTTTAGATCCGTCTCTGGGTCCATTCTGTCGGTCCCCGAGATGGATCTAAAAAGCGCTTGTAACATGGAGTGGAAACTCCATATGAACAAGCCCTAAGAGGACCCCAGTTCTCAAGATAGGCGCTGGTTGCACCTATGGCATTAGCACCTACCAGACATGTATGGTAAATCCTCTTGATGTGCTATAAATGTCTGAGATGGGAACACTCCTTTGACAACTTGAGGCTGACTTGTACATTCATGGACATGTTCTTGAAGTTCTGCCATCTGAGAAGCTGTAAGAGGCTAAAACAAATGCAGAACATGGTGATCTTCTAATACGGGGAGCTATTGGGAAGACTGAGGATGTTTTTGTTCAGTGTGAGGAGAAAGGCCTTCTGGGAAATACAATTGCCGTTCTTCTCATCAACACATGGATCTCTGAGGAGCTTTTCATCCAGCAAATGTATTCTCATGCACAAGGAAGGCACTGTGGGAATTCTGTCTACAAGCGTTACATGATCTGTATATCTTTAGCATTGGGGCTCCTACAGCTCCCATTGTGTCTAGACATGTTGGAATTTCTAGCTGGACCAGTGCAGTAGAGAAGCTAGGTTATTTTCTGGATTAATTTATTTTTGGCTCTCTCCCCTCAGGCTCAAACAATGAATTACGTGGGGCAGCTAGCCGGACAAGTGTTTGTTACTGTGAAGGAGCTGTACAGAGGACTGAACCCCGCCACCCTCTCCGGGTGCATAGACATTATTGTGGTACGGCAGCCCAATGGCAATCTACAGTGTTCACCCTTTCACGTGCGCTTTGGGAAGATGGGAGTCCTGCGCTCCAGGGAGAAAGTGGTGAGTGATGGAAATGGCCAGAATCCATGATATATGAAATATTTTAAGTGGGTCACTACAAACCTTATAGTTGGGGCCAGTCATAGGAGTGTCCAACCAGTGCTAAAGCATAGGGTGCATCAACTCTCACCACCTGCTCTACTGCCTGTGGCATCTAAAACCTACACTTTTTGCTCACCGCCATATAAAGGAAGCTGCACTGGATTTCTTGACTCTTATTTTGGCAGCTTAATTAGTGCCACACAATTTGGGCATTACATTACGTCAAAAGTGGAAGGTTTCATAAGATGATCTTCACTGAGCATTATCCAGCATAAGATTGGCCTTATCTACAGAATTATCTCTATTCTTGTAATGATCAAATGTAAATCGATCTTCCCAGATTCTATGCGGAGATTAATTTTTAAAGAGGAAGTCATATAGATAAAGAAAAAAAGATTCTCACCCATATATGTTGAAATGCAAAATATGTTTACCGTGGAGAAAAGGTCTCTTGTGCGCCTGTGCCTGGCAAGCTGTCGCTCCACCAGCTGAAACATATCAGAAATCCTTGAAACCAAAAAGTGTAGAAACCAGCGCCATAGAGGACAGATCTCCATTTATTTACATATCCATAAGAAAAAGCATAAGGTAATGTGTCGGTTACAGAATACGCTTACGCATTTCGGGCAGTATATGCCCTTGCTCACAGCATGCAAGTGTATTTTGTAATCTACACATTACCCGATGTTTTTACTTATGGGTATGTAAGTAAATGAAGATTTGTACACTATGGCGCTGGTGCTGATTTCTGCACTGGACCTTTGGCCTGTCCTGACAGCTCCATTTAGTATATGATTGTAGAACTTGTGAAATTACAGCTCTAAAGCATCTGGTCTTAAAAGTCTGCATTGTGCCACCCTTTGTTACTCTTCCTAGAAATTAATGCATACATTGACAACTTGGTCGGATATCGGTGCTGACAGAGTGAAACACCCCTTTGACAACTGAAAAAATTGTGACACCCAGGTGTCAAATTATTCATAAAATATCCGGGAGGACTAATGCACAGCATTCAGTTATAGGAAAGGATGCTCCAGATGTGGAAAAAAGAATGTACTAGATCTGACAAGTAAAGATTGGGGACCACTCCTCTTTCAGAGCTTGTGGGTAAGGCCAAGGACATTGCTTTTAAATCAGGGGTCATCTGTACAGGAAGAGACCGCTGTAAAGCACTGCAGGGTCACGTGAACAATTAATGTGACGTCATCAGTCAGGAGCATCAGAAGTGACGGAGGTGCTGAAACCAAGCAGGTTTAAAAGGTGTTTTTTTTATTTATAATATTTTACCACCTCCTCAACTATCTGATGATTTTTTTTTTCTACAAATGGAAAAGTCCCTTTAATCATGACCTACATTGAGATGTTGTCACAGTTCCCATTGAGGTACCGCAGGGGTCGGTATCAGTCCTTCTTTTTTCATTATTGTCTTTGACGATGGAATAAATAAAATAATGATTTTGTAGAGTAAGGTCTTGTTCACATGGCAGATTTTCATGTGAATTGTGATTGGAAAGCACATTTATTTATCTCCAAAAGGTATCGCAGAAAAAAAGTGAGCAGCAGAAACCATGAATGGCAGCAAAGGACACCAATACTTTTTTTTTCTTTCTGTCATGTGTTAAAAGGGCCCTTGACATTAATCTGATCACAAAGTCCCTTACCTGTTGGGACCCCAGTGATCAACTGTTCACACGACGGATTTTGGCGTGGGTTTGGCCGCGGGTTACGGCAAGGTTGCCGTGGCCAAAACCTCGTCCAAATCGCGCCCCAAACGCTCCTAGTTCATTACATGTTTTCCTATGGGAAACCACGTTACCATTCACACGGCGCGGGTTTGGCCGCGGGTTTGGTTTGGTTCGCCATGCTTTACGACGCGATTGGGGCGCAGGTTTGGGCGTGGGTTTAGTCCTGCCTACTGCGTCCCTAACCATGGCCCAAACCATGCCCCGACCACGCCGAAAAGCACGGCGATAACCCGCCGCGGGGGACGCGAGTTTGCTGCGCGATTTGGACGAGGTTTTGGCCGCGGCACCCGCGCTGAAACCCGTGGCCAAACCCGCGCCCAAATCCGCTGTGTGAACTGGGCCATATTTGTAGGTAAACCTGGCAGTTAGTGTTAATTTTCTCTGCAGCGCCACCACAGGAGAAATTGAGCATTACACAGTATATATTTAGGTCAATGAGTTGTCTAACAGGACAGGGCATAAAGACCGGAGTTGATTGCACAACCCCTTTAGTGTGCTATAGTGCTTGGTTAAGGACCAAAACTACTTTGATACCGGCTGAATATTTCTGTAGCTTTTCCAGGAGAAAATTAGCATAAACCCTATAATCATGATGGTTATGTAAGGAGCAAAGTCCCCAAGCTGCTTAAACTCTTCATATAAGGTTGTGGTCTTGGCACATAAATTAAATATTCACTTTGGTGCTGATTTCTTTTATGACAAGTTAAGGGATGTACTACTGACTGACTTTCAGCAAGGGCACCTACAATATGTGAGTCATGGTTAAAATAGTAACCAAGTACATACTGTCACTATCATGTATCGGCCAAATGGGGGGTCACAGAACCATTCTTTTTAGGAACTTCTCCAAGCTCTCTCTGTGATGCTGTTTCACTAAGCTCATTTCTCAGACTGCAAAATCCAGTTGTGCAATTCAGCTGCTTGATGAGGCACTTTAAATAGGTTGTCAAGTGAACAAAGAAAAAATGGGATGTTTTTGTGCTTTTCTTGTATTGTATTTAGCCTCCTTTCTCTGCAGCCAAGAAACAGCATTTCCTGTTTTAAAGCTGCTTCCTTTTGCACTGTAAAACTACAAGTCCCAGAATCCTTTGGTGTGCTATGTCTGTCTGTCTTTCTGCCTTCTAACCTCAGTCTTAGAACACACACCTCTTTTCCTCCCTCAAAGCCTTAAAACAGGACCAATGGGTGATACTTTAAAGACTTTATTGAAAAAACAACTACACTCCTTTGGTCACCTGATCTCCCAGGCTTGACACAAAGCCTTTTTATGTGTATCCAGACACATAGAATAATCTTTAAATTTACAGCTGATCTAGAACTGTAGGAAATCCACAGAAAATTTAGCAAAAGTATCTCACTTTGTTGACAGAGAAATAACTTCCAAAATAATTTTCTCCACTGGTCAACCCCTTTAATGAGGATCTTGGAAATGCACTTTCTCACAACAGGTGGACTTCAAATCCCACATTGGTTTGCACTGCTGTTCTCTTCAGATACCAGTCATGGTTGCACCTATAATATTTGTGTACATGTCCTGTTAGGCCAGTTGGTCACTAAATCAAAGCTTAGTTGTTGCTGTGGGAAATTTTAAAGAAAACTGGAGACAGAAATATATTTTTTCTGCTGGTGCCAACCTTGTATATTCTGCCTTTCCATTATATTAAAAAAAAATATTAACGACTGGTACCTGGTACTCTAGTTATGGTGCCTGGTGATCATCCTCTTCTGTAAAACCCTAGGGGTACAAGTTTTGTGCTTTTTATGGTCTAAATCACAGGTGTCAAACTCAAGGTCCAAGGGCCGAATCTAGTGGATCCCGAGAGCTTAGACACAGCTGGTGAACAACTCACATGTGGTGGCACAGCTCTGACAGCACTACCAACGCACCTAGCCACACCCCCAATGGCCCTTCGTGGGCAACCGCAATGCTGTTGTGGGCCACAGTGAAAATGAGTTTGACACCCCTGGAATGGTCTGGCTGGTCTATACAAGAGTGTGGTAATTGCAAGAAGTCACGTACATTGTTAAGACATGTTGAATGGAGTTTCGAGTACTTCCAATTGAATATTTTCACTGAAAAAACATTTGGAGCTGGAGGTTTTATTTTTGGATTTTTAAGCAAACCTATGTTTTGATCAGATTTATATCAAAGAGAGTAAGATGATAAAAAGAAGAGCTCTTATTTGTGCTTGGTGGCTTCAGCTCATCTTAAAGTGGTCTTCATCCCAGCAATATAGAAGCTGGGGAACCTCATGCCAGCTCATTTTTATGCTTTCTAATAGGAGAGTCTCCTGGCTTCTTGCATATGTGGGCACATGAAAGAACTTGCTATAACGTGTTACTGTAGCTTAAGCGTAATCTAAAAATATGTTTTACTTTCCTAGGTTGATATTGAGATCAATGGTGAATGTGTGGACCTACACATGAAACTTGGAGATAACGGAGAAGCTTTCTTTGTTGAGGAGACAGAGAATAATGAGGTAAACCACCAAGGCCAAACAATAACTATGTTGTATTTCTATTGACAGCGCTGTAGAAGCCTATATAATAAAGATGGCTGCTCATAGGTGAGCCATAACTCATTGACCATTGGGACATAGCTCTGAGTGGCTCATGAGTGGTCTCCTTGATGGTCGTAGGCCACCGTCATCAAACCTGTGGCTAGCCAGCTATTTTGAAAATACTTTTTCTGCAGGTTGGAGAGGACCAGTCTAAGGTATATTTGAGAAAAAAAGGTTTACGTATACTGTATTGAACTGTGTTGTCTTCATTGATGATTATAATGAGGGTGGGATAGAGTGACACATTCTTCTTTTAACAAGGGTATGTGATGGAATCATTCTGTAGGTGAAGCAGTATACCTGTGGTTATAGAAAGCTTCATCAACTCTTTATCCTATGTTAAATAGTTGAAAGTGTTTCTAATTTTGCTGATGGTTACTACACAGTCAAGTTACATTATGACCACCAGCTAATATGAGGAGTAACTGCCATGTGCAGCACGGACAGCAGCTAGATGGGCTGGGAGTGACTCAATAAGGTCCTGGTATATAGTCAGAAGTATCTGAAGCCATGTTGACCGCATGCCGGAACATGCGTAGGGGAGGATCCATAGTGTGAACGTCAAGGTGGTCCCACAAATGCTCAGTTGGCTTCAAGTCTGGGGAATTAAGGGGCTTTGGTAGTTTTGGCCATGCTCTTTCAACCAATTTCAGACATTTATAGCCTTGTGACATGTCACATTGTCTTTCTGAAATATCTCATCCACCCCAGGAAAGACAACCAGCATGTATGGGTGTATGTAATCTGCAAGGATGGATTCAGACCCAAATCAGTAGAGCGTGCCTTACACAATAATGAGTGGCACAGGAGCCCCATGCACATTCACTGAACTGTTGTTCTGGTCGCCTCCTGGTACATTTTGTCGGTGAGCTGCTCCACTGTAGTGTATGTCTGCCCCTTTTATAGGCAATGTTCACCTCTCACATTAATGGCACATAGTGCTCTGCAGTTTCCACTTTGCTTTTTCACAATGGTGCCATTTGTCCACTCATGAAATATGTTCACCACTTTCCTTTTTGAAAATGAAGGATATGTGTGCAGACAGTCTATCATACACCTTATATACCCACCAAACCAGCTCACCACACGTGACTTCTGTCATGAGCTACATGCTGCTGAAGTTAAAAGTTTGAAGTGGTCATAATAATGTAACTCAACTGTGCGTATCCACCCTCTTCACAAAATCTGCCTTAAAAGAATAAAAAAAAGTACTCCCATTAGTATCCCTGGTCTAGCATCAGTACATGTCAACATGGCCCTCATCCCTCCTGAACTTTACTATCTACTAATAGTATCACATACTTCGACTGCAGTTACCTGAACTTATTTGAGCGCTGCCTAACAAGCACAACACTTATAGGCACAACGGACCTGGAAATAAATGAGCGAAGTAAACAAAAGTTAAAGTTGTTTTAAATCCTGCAGAATGACAAAGTGTTAAGGCAAAGAGCGTTGAGGAAATCCTGCAAAGAACTTAGGAGTTAATTTCCTTGTGTTTTCTTCTTCTTCTTTATGGCTGGTGAATGGCTGCAGCGGTGGGGCTAAGCAAAGGGGATGGGGCTTAGTAATCGTAGACAGGAAAGAGGGGGAGGCTCCTGCTGCAGCAGTTAACCTAGAAGGCCCTAATAGGACTAGTCCGCCCTATCCTATCAATCAGACAGGCATGTCGCCCCGCTGTTGGGGAGAGCCGATGCTCTTATACCCGGACTGGGTGAGAGATGAGCTCCACAACTTGGATATACAAGTACTGCCATTATCAGGAGTTGTGCTGCATATCTATCATATTATAGTAAATTTCCCAGATATGTTTTGATTGAGGGGCACCAGTGAAGAATTGTGTTGCAGCATCCTGGCAGGTACTCTGCTTTTCCTGACACTGTGTATACTTCATTAATTGTCTTCATTTGGCCTCATACTGGTCTCCTGTTTCTTATTGTCCCCTGATGCGACCATATCGTAACGATTGAATGGTCGAAACATGTTGGGATGAGACCACATATTTTTCTAGTGCCAGTGTTGATAGGGTCCGGTTGGTGACAGGAACGCCCTTTTCGGGGCGACACGCCTGTCTGATTGATAGGATGGACTAGTCCTATTAGGGCCTTCTAGGATTATCTAACATGGTGGGTCCCTCTTTGATAAGTCAGGTACTGTGCATTTTGTACTTTTGAATTTAGATGTCGCACATTTAATTGTTTAAATGTTTATTATTAAAAGTTATATTTTATGACCTTTTTTTCCTCTTTGGTAGATTGATTCTTGTTCTTGGGTCAAGAGGTTTATCGTACATCTCGTTCATTGATTGAGGTGTTTTTGTTCTTTGCACCAGTTAACCTACAACCAATCACATGGTAGTGAAGATGACATCTAAGCACTCTAATAGTTGTCATGAAGAGCCAGCCCATTTAAGCTATTAAACATTAGTTATAGTATACCTTCAGATGCCACCAAAAACCAAAGAAAATTGAAAAATAGTAGACACAAACCTCATTTGGAGATCCGTCTGCACAATATTGCAGTGCTATCCTAGTCTCTCGGTCTCTGCTTTTTTTCGTCTTTTGTCCCATGAGACCCCGGTTGTAGATTACAAGCAGATCACAGAAAGTACGGGAAGTTCTGTCCTGTGAGAAGGTGACATCACAGAAGTTAGTCAGACACTATTTGTATAATGTCCTGCTCTCTGACATTAGAGGGGAAAACAAGTGGAGGGGACTTTCTTTGTAAAGCCAAATGACAGCGCCATTATAGACAAACAGGTTTTTGGTTTTTTTTTGGGCTACTTCCCCCAACCACGGCCCAGAGTGCTGGGGAAATTTTCTTGGCGGAGATGGATGTGCCCAAATAGGGGGCCTTGTGCGGGTCGTTTCATGTATTTTCAAAAAATTACCCAGATAAATGGTTTGTTACCTCTAGTGAGGGTTCACCTAAAAGATGTCTCCTGAACTCCTCTGTTTCTTAAGAAGGTTTAATAAATGCATTTCTGAAATGTATATCAATGACCTTGTACTGACCGGGCAGTTGTACTTTATAGAACCGGTGAGATCGATTTGCTTTGTTGCTTTGGAAAGGGTCTTTAGATAATAGAGAAGACATTCTAGAATATTCCTGGTGCCTCTAGATCGCTTGAAACTCCTAGACCCTATTGTAACAGTCACCCCCAAAAGGGCCCTTTTACCCTGTGCTAAATAGATATTATTTTGGGTTTGTAGCTACAAAACCTCTCAAACCCCCCATATATGTCAACCGTCCCATTTCTAAAAGGTCAGCCCCACTTAACCATGTGGAAAAAGGGAAGGGGTTTTTATTAAGACACACCCAAAAAATTTTTGTTTTTTTTTGGTATTCTTTTCGATTTGGGAAAGGGGTGTTTTGTTTCTAGGTTGGGGGTTGTATGTTAAAGGGATTGTCCCCACCAAAGTGTTTTCATTTTTTTTTTCCCTGTTCATTCCACATCACAGAGCTCAATCCTTTCCCCCTTATAACCCTAAATTTCACAGAGCTCAGCTTCTCTTCTCTATTATAAAAACCCTTTTTAAAATCACGGGCCCTAAGATCCTCTCCTCTATCAAAAATAACCCTAAAAAACCGAGCTCAAAACCTTCCTCTATCCCCTATATATCCAGGGGCTCAGCTCCTCCCTCTAAAACCCTATAAACACAAAACTCAGCTTCTCTCCTCGATTTTTTAACCCTATATTTCACAGAGCTCAGCTTCTTTCTCTATCATAAAAACCCTATATATCACAGAGCTAAGACCTTTCTCCCTATCATAAAACCCTATATATTAAAAGGCTCAGCATCTCTCCTCTTTCATATAAACCCTCTATTTCCCCGAGTTTCGCTTTTTCCCCCTCTTTCATATAACGCCTATATCACAGAGCTCACTTTTTCTCCCTCTTTTCATATAACCCTATATTTCACGACCCCAGCTTTTTTTTCTCTATTATATAAACCCTATAAAATCACAGGCCCCAACTTCTCTCCTCTATCATAAAACCCCCTAATATCACAGAGCTCGGGCTTCTCCCCTCTATCATTAACCCTATATATCACAGAACTCGGGTTCTCCCCCCTCTTTTAAAATTTTAACCCATATATTACAGAAATCAGCTTCTTTCCTATCATAAAACCCCTATATATCAAAAGGCTAAGACCCTTCCTTTTATAAATTTTCCCCTATATTTAACAGAGCTCAGCCCCTCCCCTCTATCATATAACCCTCTAAAAAACACAGAGTCAGCTTCTCTCCCTCTACCCATATAACCCTATTTTTCCCACAGAGCTCCCCTTACCCTTTCTATTATTAACCCAAATATATAAAACAGAGTTTCACCTTTCTCTCCTCTACATAAAACCCCTATATTTCACAGGCTCGTTTTCCCTCCCCCCTTATATAAACCCTATATATCCCCAGAGCTCGCTTCTCTCCTCTAAAAATAAAACCCTATATAACACAAAAGCTCACCCCTCTCCCTTATCTTTAAAACCCCTATATATCACAGAGCTCGCTTCTCTCCCTTATCTTTTAAAACCCCTATAAATCACAGAGCTCAGTTTCCCTCTCCCCCTATCTATAACCCATATATCACAAAAGCTCAGTTTCCCTCCCCCCGCGATCTATAACCCTATATATCACAGAGCTCAGCTTTTTCCCCTTTATCATTCCCCCCATATTACACAGACCCTCAGCCCTCTCCCTTTTTCATAAAACCCATATATATAAAGAGCTCAGTTTCTCCTCATCATTTTAAACCCAATAAAATCACAGAGCCCCCGCTTCTCCCCCCCAGCACGAAAACCCCCAATGCCACTTTTAAGGCTTGAGATTTCCTTGGGGGTGTTCCTTTTAACCTACTTAACAACTAAATTTTCCCCTTTCCCGGAATTTTCCCCTTCCCCCCGGCCCACATCTCCTATAACTCTGGAGGGAAAGCTTCTCTTAGGGAAAGGGGGCAGTTGAAGAGGACCCCAATAGAATGGACAAGAAACTTGGATCCATCCAGCTCAGCGCAGGCCTCTGGCAACATGCACCTGACCCAGGGGGGTGTGGACATTGCCCCTAGCAACTCTGTTAAGAAAAGACGGAAACTGAGGCGAAAGTCAAAGCTTGACAACTTAAAAAGGGAAGACAATGGGGACACGACAGAAGATGAAGATATGTTTACCATAGAGAATGACTCTGGGAGGGGGATTGAGCCGTTAGACACCCAAAGGTTTTAATCCTTTTTTTCTTATTTAATTTTAAAAATTATATATGATTTTTTTAAAAAAAATTTATTTAAAATCCCTTTTTAAACGGGGGTTTGGACCCCTTATTTTTAAAGAATTGATCTGTTTCCCTTCTTTAAATTTTATATTTTAAAAAGGGGTTTTCTTTTTCATGCTCTTCTCAGAACCTGCACTTCACAGTGTTCGGGTTTCCCGCAAACTGTTAAAGGTTTGTGATGGTTCTACAGCAGTGCCCGGGACTTTTAAAAATTTGCTATTCCTAGCTGAGTCGTGGGGGGGGACATTGATAATGGAAGGGTTTAAACAGTAGGGCAAGAAAAGAGGGTTTTCTAAAGATTTTAATTTTTGTCAGTAAAAATTTTTTAAACCAGCTCCTGGGGCTGCTGATAAGACACGGCAGAAAGTGAAAAAAAAAAAAAATTTTGCTTTTTCACCAAAAAATGCAGTCCGGGAAACCCCAAGAGGCGTGAAATAGTCCAACAATGAATATAGATTAGGACAGCGCTATACTGGGGAACTGGAAAAATACCATCTTTATTTTATAATAAATAAAATACAAGAGCATGCTATGACTAAGGGCACCTAGTGCTAGAAATGCGTCCAGAAGATCTTGTCGGTCTTCAATGCTCTTGTATTTTATGGATTGTTAAATTGTCAATCACCTCAAGAAGCTTGTGTACACAAGCAGGAGAAAAATGTTTAAAACCTGTAAAATTGACCCAAAATCAGGACGCAATGTATTTGTCAAAAGTTTTTTATGTACCTTTTACCTAATGTTTTACATAGTACGGTTGAAAAAAAGCCCATGTATCCATAAAGTTAAAACCAAGGGTGGGGAAAAATTTTGGGTGAATTTAAAAGGAAAAGGATTTTAAGCCAGCCCACCACGGGTTTAAATTCCCCTAAAAATCAAAGGAAAGGGAACCAATTCCCCATTTAAAAGACCATTTTCTCTGACCCCAGGCCCCACCAGCCAGGATCCAGAAATTTTTTATAGCTCCCTTTAGGGCTTTTAATAATTTTTTATTTCCAGGTAGGTATTAAGCCTTTTTTGGGAAAAACTCTCACAGTTCCTGTGTGACCAGCTCCTCAAAAGGGCTATTCCACAGATTAACATTTTTTAAACAGTGAAGAACGCTCTTTCCTCAGGAGATTTAATCCTTTTTTCTCTAGTCAAAGGGGGAATTTCCCCCCTTGCCCCTTGAGGGGGCTTTACAAAAATTTAATTTTTTCCCCTTTCTTTTTTTTAGGGACCTTTTTATAAAATATTTATATAAATTAATCTTTTTCCCCCCCCCGAAGCCATTTTTCCCCAAAGGGACAAAAATAATTTCAATTTTACAAACCTCTCCTCATAAAAAGGCTCCTTTTCCCCTTATAATTTTTGGTTTTGCTGGGTTTTTGGCACTCTCTCTAGCCCTTTTAAACATCTTTTCTAAAAACTGGGGGCCCGAACTGAAAAAGCATTTTCCCAAAGTGGACGCCCCAATGCTTTGTACGGGCGGTAGAAATTACATCCCCCCCCCCGTGAGCCCATGCCTTTTTTTAATTACACCCCAAAATTCTTACTTGCTTAGAGGCAGCTGATTGACATTTGCTTGCTGTTCTTTAGCCCAATGATCTACAGAACCCCCAAGTTTTTCTAAAACAAGCGATTCCCAATTTTTTTCTCCCCCTTTAGGAATTTGAGGCCTGAAAGATTATTTCTACCAGATGAAAAAACCTTACATTAATCCACATTGAAACCTCATTTCCAAGTGGATCCCCAAAGCCTGTGTGTCCAGCTCTGCTTGCAATTTATGAGCTTCTTCCAAAAGATTTTCAAATACCCTGGGATTGCTGGTGTCATCTGCAAAAATTGAAAACCCTTCTTTTTTAAAAATTTTTCCCCTATATAATTTAAAAAATCATTGTTTTAAAAGAGGACCCAATTTCCCGAGCCCTAACCTTTCATTATTGGTTTAAAAAAATCCCCTTTAAACTTTGAAAAACCCATTGTGGGAAATGATTTTTGGGGGAAAATCGGTAAACAAAACTCAAGTCACATCCAACTGCTTCTAAAATGTTTTTTTGCCTTTGGGGCTGTTCAATCATTTCCCCAGAATTTTCCCTTTTACAAAAAAGCTTACCTCCTTTGCCAGCACCCGCCATATTTTGTCCCTGATAACGGAAAAATAGCCCCAAAAAAGGTTTTTAAATTTAACTTTGGGTTTTGAACAAAAAGAAAAAAATATCCTGTGGCTTTCCAAAAACCATAGACAAAAGTAAATTTAAAAGGAATTTTTTATAGGCTTTTTATTAGGGGTTTTTGTAAAGTGTGGGGATTTTCCCTTTTAAGGGGTCAGAATCCTCCCCCTGAGGGATTTGTGTGTTATGGTTATTGTGTTATCCTGTGTTTGGTTTAAACTTTTTTTTGTGGGGTTTTTTTTTACATAAGGGCACATGATTATTTATGGCCCCATAAAAATTCCCCTTAGGAAGGGGTCATAATCCTTTTACACTCTTTTAACAAACCCCTTTAGGAAAAACATGAGACAGGTTTATTTCATTTGTCAAATATGTCACAAGCCCAAATAGTTAGGGTTGGGGGCACTGGTTATTTAAATGCATCAAGGGCCCCCGTTTGCATCCCAAATCAGGGCTGGGCAATTAATTTTTCCCCTGAGGGCGCATGAGAAAAGTGGGATGGGTTTTTTGAGGAGGGGGCTAATAACAAAAAAAAAAAAAAAAGGGGGGAACGGGGAAAAAAAAAAGTTTTTGGGGGTTTTTTTTTGGAAACTCGGGCCCCCAGTTAAAGGGGGGGGAAATAGATATGTCCTCCAGTAAAGTGGGTGTATACATTCCCCCCCGTTAAAGGGAGGTATATTGATTCGTCCCCCGGCAAAGGGAGGGAAAAAGATTGTCCTCCAGTAAAAGCAGGTATTTTTTCAGCTCCCCCCCCCCCCAGTAAGGCAGGTCTATAGATTTATGTCCCCTCGTCAGGCAAGTATATAGATATAGCTCCCCTCGGGGGGTTTATAGATGGATATAGGGCCCCAAACAGGGTTTTATGATATAGCTCCCCACAGGCGGGGATATTTAAAAAAAATACAGCCCCCACAGGCAAAGGATATAAGTTTGATACAGTCCCCCCAGGCAGGTAATTTTAAGTTGATATAGCTCCCCCAGGCAGGGGATATAAAAAGATAAAAGCCCCACAGGGAGGTTTTTTTAACTAGATTTTGTCCCCCAGGCAGGTATAAAATAATATAGCTCCCCCCAGGCAGGGATATGTTTTTTGCTCCCCACAGGCAGGTTTGTACATAATTATAGCCCCCACAGGCAGGTTTTTTACTTTGTTATAGCTCCCCAAAAAGGCCCGGGATGTACCCTAGTTATAGCTCCCCACAGGCAGGTATGTAAAAGTTATGCTCCCCCTAAGGGGGTTTGTACATAGGTTTTAAACTCCCCACAGGGAGGGATGTACAAAAGTTATAATTCCCCCTAGGAAAGGGAGTACATAGTTATACTTTCCCCCCGGCAGGTTTTTTACAAATTATTGCTCCCCCCGGCAGGTTTTTTACTTTGTTTAGTCCCCCCCAAAAGGGGGTTGTACTTTTTATTGCTCCCCCCAGGGAGGGGTATAGTTTAAAGACTGAAATTAAAAAAACCAACTTTTTTACTTAAAATTTTAAACCCGCTTCCCCCGGGGAAAAAACCCTTCCTCTTCGCCTAGGGTTTGGGGGCTTTACTTTTTTGAAACCCAAACCCTGGACTCTCCTCCGGCAGCCCCCTCGGCCCCCAAAGAGTTAAATTTAAACTGTGCGACGGGGGGAGAGGGAGCGGGAAGATAAGTCATTTCATCGCGCCCCTTTCCTAGCCCCAGAAATAAAGGGCATATTAATATTTGCCTGATGGCCCGCCGCGGTTTTCTCAGGGGCTACCTGGGGGCCCTCCAATTAAACTGGTTTCGGGCCGTACAAAGCCCCGGTCTGATCTAAATGTGGGTTTCATGCCTGGGGGTGTTTCCAAATCAACAGCCCGCCTATTGGGTGCACATATCGGTTGTTATTCTTTGGTGGGAATCTTTTTCGAATACGGTGTTTAGTGAAAATCCCAGTGGGAAAAAGGTGGGATTTCATAAATTGGGCTAGCCTTAAAAATTTTCAATATTTACAAAAATTAGTTTAAAATACGTATACGTTTAAACCCGAAGTTTTTCCCTACACTATATAAAAAAAGACCCCAAACTGCATTTTTCTCACTATCTGAATGAAATCAGAGTAAACCCCTTTCCCCTTTTAGGTCCCTTTGGAACCAAAAAGACTCGAAAGCTACTGCCAAACTGGTTACAAAGTGGGGTTTAAAATAACCAAGTCAATGGGTTTTTGGGGTATCCATCACAAAGCCCTGATCGAAATTCCTAGGGAAAAAATAAGGGCAAAGTGAAAAAGGGAGGTTTTTAAGCAAGGCAACTTCCCCCTATTGCTCATTTTCACCAGTTCGTCAGGAGGAAAGGGCCAAAAATTCCCCAAAGACTATTGTGGCGGGGTTGTGGAAGGATATCTAAAATTTTGCCCCAAATCCTACAGTTTAAGGGGGAAGGTACCAAATACTAATGAAAGTATTTGGGAAACTTTTTTTATTTTGGAAAGGTGTTAAAAAAGCCTAAAAAAAATCTCTCTCCCTTTTTTTCTGGCAATTTTTGGGGAACTACAAATAATTTTTGGGTTCCCAATTGACCCAAAATGGGGTTTAAAGGTTTTTTTGTTTTATGTCAGATAGTGAGAAAAAAATGCATATGTGTCTTTTTATTGTGTATGTAAAAGTCTGGTTTCAAAATCTATATCTACAGTGGGGAAAAAAAAGTATTTGATACCCTTGGGATTTTTCACGTTTTTTCCCCCCTTAAAGAATGGAGAAAAGTCTCTAATTTTTTTCAAAGGGCCCCTTCAAAATGTGAGAAACCGGGAAACTAAAAAAAAATCCAGAAAATCACACCTGTTGAAATTTTTAAAAAATTGAATTAGCATTTTATTTCCCGAAATAAAATATTTTTGGGACAATAGAAAAACTAAACTTAATATTTGGTACAGAAACCTTTTTTTGTAAATTTGAGGTCAGACTTTTATTTACCAAGTTTTCACCCCATTGCAGGGAGGGGAAATTTTTTCCAAATCCACCATACAAAAAAACTGTTTTTTTCCCGGTTTGAAGGTGTCACTGGATTTCACGAATTTTAGCCCCCTGCAAAGAAATTTTTTATTTGGGGCCATGTCTGGGATTTCTAGGCCAATCAAGGACCTTTGAAATATTTTTTACAGAACCAGTCATTAGTTGTCCGGCCCGTATGTTTGGGTCTTTTTCCTTTGGTTTGGGGGGACCCCGGGACGACCCAAACTTTTCATTATAACAGAGAAAAGGCACATTTACAGGTTTTTAAGAGAAAACTGCCCAAAATTATTTCACAGGGGACACTGTAAAACTCTTAAAAGGGCCCTGACGGGGAAAAAAACTTATAATGGGGAAAAAAGCCAAATTTGAAAAATTTTCATGCAAGGGAAAACAAAGGTATTTAAAAAAAAATAAATGCAGGGCTTAATTTAAAGGATAAAGCACAGCAAATGAGAATACAAGGGCACCAATGGAAGGATAACGGTTTTAATCCTAAAGGGAAGACAATTAAAAAACTCCTGACTCTAACAAATAAAAAGTGCCTAACCCCTCCCTAGTATGGCCCTAACACAAAGACCCCCCCCCCCCCCAACCCTTGGCCCCATCCGCTGAAATCCTTTTCACATTTCCTTCGCTGTGGGACCCCCACCCAAAAACCCCAAGATCCCCTAAATAGAAGTCAGGAATAAAACAAACTAAAAATGGACACATCCTGAAAGAATCAACAGAAAGCCCAATAGAAAGAGATAAATGATAAAAAAGGTTGAGGAGTAGAAAAAAGAATGGGAATAAGCTACAAGAGACCATCTCTCAGCTTTAAAAGTATACACAAACACCCCCGCCCAGGGATCTCCCCTTTATAGAGGACTACATTAACCGTTCCCCAAATAATCAGCTCAATTTTGCACCATGGTCGGCTATTAAATCCAGAAAAATTTTCTGAGGGAGTTCCTCATCAACCGCTTCATCTTATTAGTAAGCATTCATAATAAACACAAGGGAGATTTCAGTTTCCTTTAGAGGGAAAAAACACTTTTAGCTTAGCCCAATCCCCCTTTCCCGACAAAAATTTGAGAAAGCCATGTAAAATAGTACAGATTGAAGTTGCGTAGCTTTTCAGAAACTCCTGTATATTTCCTTTTGACTGTGCCAAAACAAAAAAAAAAAAAACCCTTTCTACCAGTGCGCCAGAGTGTGTTCCTCCCCCGGTTTCCCCAGCAGTGACGAACCCATAGCCATTTACATGCCCCAGCAAGTCCCCTCTGTACAGGGTTTTCCCCAGAAAACCCCCTTTGGGGTTTTACAATGGGATTGGACAAAAAACGACCTGAAACGAAAACCCAAAAAACGTTCATGAAGCTGAGTTTTTTCCCGTCCATGCCCGTCAAAAAAACAGGGTGAAAAAAAGGGCCCTTTTTTTTTCCCTTTTTTGGGGGTTTTTTTTTACAAGCGTTTTTTTCTTGGCTTCAAGTCTATTTTTTTTTTGTATGCATAAAATTAAACCACCCGGATGTAATTCCCCCCAAAAAAAGTTTGGTTTTGAAAACACATTATTTTCATTTTATGTAATTTTTTAGTCGTTTTTATTTTAAAAATTTATTTAAAACCCGTTACCCCCTAAAAAATTAAAAATTTTTCGGGGCCCCCGGGCCCCCCCAAAAAAACCCTTTTTTTTTTTTTTTAAAAATTTGAAAAACCCTTCCAAAAATAAAAAAAAAAGGAAAAAAAAAAAGGGTTTTAAAAAAAAACCCTTAAAAGTTTAATTACTGTTTAAAAGGGGGTTCGGGTTTTATTTAAATTGTAAAATTAATTTTGGTTTTTTCCCCAAAAAAAATAAAATTTTGTGCCCCCCCCCAAAAATCCATAAAATAAAAGTAATTTTTCCGGCCCCAAAAACTGAAAAATTATATTTATCCCTTTTTGGCTTCCCCAAACCCCCCAAGAACTTGTATTTAACCAAAACTGAAAAAAAAAAAAAAAAAAAAACCCCCTTTCCCCAAAAAATTTAAAATAAAAACCCCCCCCCATTTTTTAAAAAAAAATTAATTAAAATCCCTTTGGGGGCAACCCCAAAAAATGTATTTTAAAACAAACCCCCGGTTTCCCCGGGGAAGGACAAAATAAACTTGAATTTCAAAATTTTTCATTAACCCCCAAAAAAACCCCCTAAAAGGTGGGACGGGTCTCTTTTGGGGGGGGGGTTTTCATTGAAAAAAAACCCGGGGAAAAAAAAAATCCAGGGGAAAAAAAGCGGGCCCAAAAAAACGACCGGGGGCTTTCCATTGGGCTCCCGTTTGGGAAATTTTCCCGCCCTTCTAGGCGGTTTTTTTGAACCCTGGGTTTCCAAAAAACAACCCGTAAAAAAAAACGAGCAGGGAAAAAAGACGCTCGGGTTTGACAGCAGGGGGGTTTTTTCAATAGAAAATTATGGGGTTATGAAAAACAGTTCGTTTTTCCCGCGGTTTTTTGAAAACGGAAAACCCGAAAAAATGAACGTTTTTTTGGGCAAATGAAAACGAGCCCCTTTTTGGGGCCCTAAGAGTGTAATTTAAAGGGTTTTTATTTCTTTTTCTTTTTTTAATTTTTTCCATCATTTCACGGTTTAAATTTTTTTTTTCCATTTTCATTCCCATTTGGGTTTAATTTTTCAGGGTTTTTACATGGGGGAAAACCGGGGCCCTATTCACAGTGGGTTTTGGGCATTGTGTTCCTGTTTTATTTTTTTTTTTAGGGGCCCCTTTAGTTCAAAACAGCCCTTTAATTTACGAGTCCTTTTGGGGTGGAAAACCCGCCCCCCGGTGGACCCTTCTCTAAAAACAGACACTTTTCCCCCCTTGATGGAGGTGGTTTTCCAGGACACAGGGTTTTTGGGAAAACATCTATCATGGAAATTTTAAAATCCGTTCTGGTGGATAAAATGAAACGCAAAGGGGAATGCAGGATCTGCTTTCCACGGAAAGGGACCTTGTTGTGCCCAAAAAAAGCTATGGGAATACAAAATTTTTAGACCTTTTTTGCTGTATCAGACTATTTTGCAGGGGGTTGCTTTAAAATTTTTTAAAAGGGTTTTCTTTTGGGTACCCTTTTTTCAGGCCCCAATTCCCGCTTAGACTCGCATTCCTGATCAGGCTTTGGGGTGGGTTTTACAGCAGTGAAATGGGATATCACTAATGCGTTCCCACCTCCCCGGGCCTGTTTGGGACTTGCATTTCAGGAGGGTTGTAAACCCAGTACACAAGGCTACAGAGCTCGAAACGGGTTTTTAAAAAAAGGGGGTTTTTTGCCGGGTGGGAATTTTTTACGGGTTTTGGGAACCTCCCCAAAAAGGGTTTTTTAAACACTTTTTTTTAAAAAATATGTGGGTTACAAAAAAATTTCGTCGAGAGAGCTCAGCCACCCTTTCATTTCCCCTTGGTTTTTTCAAAGTTTGTATTTAGATACGGCCCCGATTTGGAGTGGGGACGGGTTGGCAGAGAGAGGGTTTCTTACTTGGACGAGCTTTTCAGAAGTTTTCAAGGCACCAGGTAGCAAAAATGTTTTTTTTGTTTTTACAGAAAAAACTAGTTGTATGTGAAAAATCCCGGGTTTATCTGATGACAGAGAACTTTAAAAAGGGGGTTTCAAGGGTGTGGAGAAAAGGTGTTGGGCTTTTTTTTTACAGAATCCCCAAGGGTTTTTGTTTGTTTTTTCATGAACATTCCACGATCCCTTAAGGGAGCTCGGGGCTTTTGGCCCTTTGGTCTCTCTCCTTTCAGCGCCGTGATTTTGTTTACCCTTATTTTAAACAATAAGGGGT
>JAODAL010043611.1:0-33680 GCA_025379985.1 Phyllomedusa bahiana
CTAATTTTTTTTTTTTTTTTTTTTTTAAAGGTTTTTGACTTATACATGCAGTCCCTCTAGAGTATTCGACCACTATGGGGCGCAATGGCTTGTACACCATTCTGCATTATAAACATTATGCAGAAAGGTGTTTAAAGATGGTGTTCCTGCTTATGGCTAGAAGTAATAGGAGTAGTAACATGGCAGGTATAGAAGTCTCTTTTAGGCTTCCGACTGCCACTGCAACTGATCGGCACCCCGCAATCTTGTTGCTGGGGGGACAATTAGGTAAGAAGTGGTGCATGATGTCTTAAGGGTTGAACAGCAGGGATCTGAGATGTCTTCAATCCCTGCTAATAGCTGTAATTAACAAAGTGGTATGGAGTGAGCCCGCGCCATACTCTGTTACTTACAATAGAACATACCCATACATCCATTGTCGGCAAGAAGTGACCTGTGACCTCTCCTGACATATCTGTCTTAGTAAATTTTTGCATTCTCCTTGTTGATTCTCTGTTATTCCTCCTAGAAATGTATTATCGAAACAGTAAGAATTCGAGTTTTTAGAGAGGTGTGTCCCTGCACACAGTGGGCACATTTATTAAGGCAAATGTGCTAGAATTCCGGCACAATTTGTACCCAAAATATTGTCATACATGCATTAAACCCCATTTAGGATGTGTTTTAGACAGTTTATAGACACTTCTGCACCTTGTGTGGTCTCAATTAAGGGGTACGGCTTGATGTGGGAAGGGTGTGGCTTAGTGTGCAATGCCATGCGCAAAAAATGCACCAACATTTTGTCGCAGTTAGTGGCATAAAGTAAATCAACTTAAAAATGGTGTAAAGATTGACTAGACCGGTCTAACCTGCGCCACATTTATCAACACTTTGATACATGTGTCTAGTCCAACCTAAGGATATGTTTACACGGGGTAATTTTGGTGCGCATTTCACGTCGTATTTGCGCTCTAATACGGGCGAGATGCGCCGAAATTACAGTAATCTATAGTTCTCATAGAGAACTATGGATTACGCCTCCTCTCCCCCGATCGTATTGTACGCGCAGGGAGATAAGTGATATGTCAATTACTTGCGGCGAATAAGCGCTGCGAGTAATGAATGTCAATGGGGCCGGTGGGCTCCCCCCGCCACGGGAGTACGTGCTTATTAGCGTGAGCTCCCGAAACACACGATATATTGCGGCACGTACAGTATGCGCCGCTGTACATCTTGTTAACATACCCTTAGTGTACGTTCACACAACGTAATTGCAGGGCGTACAGTATGCCCCGCAATTACACCGGTTGATTGACGCGTACTCCCGTGACACAGGGGAGGGGGGGGGCAGCCCTCCAGCCCTATAGACATGCATTATTTCCCCGCGCGTACAATACGATCGTATTGTACGAGCGGGGAGAGGAGGCGTAATCCATAGTTCTCTATGAGAACTGTGGATTACCGTAATTATGGGGTGCATTTCGCTTAGAGTTAGGGTGCGTTCATACGGCAAAGACAAAATAACAGTCGAATTATCCCCCAGGTATCTTGGGGTATTTTTGCGCGTAAAGGGGGATGGCTTCTGCCCATGGTTTGCGGATTCAGCCATTCCCCATCACATTCACATGTTCATGTTCTGCCCAAAAACCTGGCGGAAGTTGTCCTCATCACACAACCACTTTAAAAGAGTTTAGGCAATTCTGTGTGAACTTAGGTTCTCATGTATGAAAACTGTCCAGGTATAAGACTTTCTTTGTTGTCCATAGCAACCAATCAGAGCCCATAGCAACCAATCAGAACCCATAGCAACCAATCAGAGCCTATAACAACCAATCAGAGCCCATAGCAACCAGAGCTCATAGCAACCAGAGTTCATAGTAACCGACCAGAGTCCATAGCAACCAGAATTCATAGCAAACCGAGATCATATCAACCAAATCAGAGCTCATAGCATCCAATCAGAGCTCATAGTAACCAATCAGAGCTCATAGCAAGCAATCAGGGCCTATAGCAATCAATCAGAGCCTATAGCAACCAATCAGAGCCCATAGCGACCACAGTCCATAGCAACCAATCAGAGCCCATAGCAACCAGAGCTCAGCTTTAATTTTTTCAGCACATTAATGAAATGAAAGTCAAGCCTTGATTGGTTGCAATGAGGTCTGGTTGCTATGGGCTCTGATTGGTTGCTATGAGCTCTGATTGGTTGGTATGAGCTCTGGTTGGTTGCTATGGGCTCTGGTTGGTGCTATGGATAAGAAAGTCTTACACCTATACAGTTTTCATACATCTTCCCCTTAGGGTATGTTCACACGGCATATTTTGAGGGTATACTTCGGGGCGTAGTTGTTCTGCAATATGCCCAAAGTGCACCCTGCAAATACGGTAAAATCATAGCACTCAAATGAGTGCTATGATTGTAAAGCATATTCCCCAGTACAAACTGAGTGCTCGGAGAAAGAAGTGACTTGTCACTTCTCTCTGGTGCTTATGCACCAAGGAACGTGAGCCTAAATGGGGGCCGGGTCGGAGCGCTTTAGAAGTGCGTGCTGGCCATTCTGGAAATGTATGATTCATTGATGCTCACCTCCCAGGGAGAAAACCGGGTTTCCCAAAATTTTCCGGGTAAAGGAAAAGCCCGTTGGACTTCTAGCAAACTAAGAACAGATCATCCCAATGTCTCTGCCGAGCCTAAGGATTTCAAGTGGAGCGGAAAATTTGCGTTGGGAAAAAAATGCCAATTTTTCCACTTTCCACCAGTACAATAATAAAAAGAAAATTTTAAAAATTATAAACTGTATAACATTTAAAATTATGTAAAATTAATAAAAATGTTATCAATAAAATTAATATTTTAAAAAAAAATAAATCCCAAAAAAAAAAAAATTCCTATAAAATCATTTTTAAAAATAAAAGAACAAAAAAAATTTTTCATTAAAAAAACCCCCGATGTGTTTTCAGATTTTTTTAATTTTTTACAACATTAAATTTTAATTTTTTTTTTCTGCTCTCACCCTTTATCTACTACACAAGAGCCGCACAGAAAGGTCCCTTTCTGGGACCGTGGGTTTCCCCCATCAAGACCCCCATGTTTTCTATCACTGACAGCTCCTTAAACTTTTCTTTTTTTTCCACCATCTATGCCTTTTTACATGTTTGGTGCATTTCTTATGCACCAAATTCCCTTAAAAACGCCAAACACACAGACGAGGCCGGGAACTTTAAAACCCATTTAAAAGCACAAAAAAACCAAATTTTTTACACAGGCGCATTTTACACTGGGAAAACGGGTTCCAAAAAAACCCCCTTCGAAAGCCTTCCCCTTTATAAGGGCTCCCTAATCTATGTCAAACAGCAAGGAAATCGTCGGGTTTTCAGCGGGGTTTGGGGTTTTGAATCCGAAGTTAGGCACAAAGCACAATAAAAAAACTTTTTAACCAGCGTTTTAAAAATTGGCGGAAAAAGCAAAATGTTGCAAATTCCACTGCAGTTTTACGTTTTGCCGTCATTTACCCGTACATTTAATTGTACAGGCCGACAGCAAAAAAACTAAAAGTGACTGCGTTTTTTGTGCAAACAGTGACAAAAACCCGGCCTCCTAGGAAAAATCCGTTGGCTTTTCCCAACTTTTTGTCCTGTGCTGTGTGTCTTTAACCTAACACATTTCAAAAATAGAAAGTTGTTCTCCAGCATCAAAAGAAGTATTAAAAGACAACTTCAATCTTTTAATTAAAACCTTTGGGTCCAATCCTCTGACGATTCTACAAAGCTCTTGAGATGGGGCCCAGGGTTTTTAAAATAGTTTAAAAAAATTTTTTTTAATAGAAGTGCAGATCCCGGCTCACCTTGATTGAAGCTTGTATCACCTGGTCAATCCCGCAAAGCTTAACTATGTGTACTGGATCCAATCCTCATCAGGACAGTAAACTTAACAAAGAAAAATTTAGGGGGATCCACATAGTAGAAACAAAGCATGATCTTTATTTAGGCCCAAAAATACAGGGGTAAAAATGGGGGCAAAAAACCAACCTTTCGGGCCCCCAGTACTTGCCCTTTTTTCAGGTTAATTGCGGGTAAAAATTCCAATAAAGGGAACCCCCCAACTACAAAGGTAAAAACCCATATCCTTTAACCCTTATTTTAAAAATTTAAAACCTCAGAAAATATACATGAGTAAAACATTTTGCCAAATTTAACATATGCCATATGTGTATATACTAATACCTAAAATTAAGTCTAATATACAATTTACAAATTGCATAAAGTTTCAAGTGTAAATAACCCAAAAACGCTCCGGAGGTTAACCCCCTCTGGTGCTCTCTCGGAGCTAAAGAATCCATCGTTTGCTGCTGCCTTTCCCCCCCTCTTCACGGACGATCTATTTTTTCAATGCTAAAACAGGTAAAACTATCAATTATACCTTTATTTTAATCTAAAAAATGTTTAACTACACCAATTTTTTTAAACCTTTTCTAATGCTATTTAGATGCTCTGCTATATTTTTTTAAAAATTTGCATAGCTACCTAAAAAATTTTATCGCAACTTTTACATGTGCCATATTTATAGGCGGTATCGCAATTAATAAAACTCTGTATAGCATATTTCTTATCATAATAGATTTTCTTTCTAAACATTTTTCTTTTAGTTGTAAACTGGCAAACAGTACAATGGCTTCCTCCACAGTGGAAAACCCCTTTTGTGCAAGCCATATTTTTTTGTTATTAATGAGTTTACTTTGAAAATCACTAGGTGAAACTTCGCTTCCTATAGTTTTATTTCTTTTAAGAATAAACCACAAACCCTTTACAATATGTTTCCCAAATTTGGGTATCCCAATTAAAATTTTACATTCTGAAAAAAAAGTTTTAATTTTTTTAAAAAAACATTTTTAAAGGGGTTTTAAAAAAAATCAATGGACTTTGTTGATGTTTTTGATTATATGTCTTTTCTTTTTTCATTTTATTCTCATCCATATTTAAATAGTCCCTTTTTTTTTTGTTCCCAACTTTGCTAAACTTTGTTAAATGCTATCAGGTAACCCACTTTTTAGCCTAGAAAGTTAACTGTTCCTTTTCAAAATCACAGTCATTCGTGCATGCTCTTCTAGCTCTACAGTAATAAACTCACCAAGTGTGTTGTGAGTGACAACTATCAGCCCTCAATATGGTGTTACCACTAACAGCCTTACGATAAAGGGAAGTAGTAAACTCTAATCCCTAATATTTACCCCCCAACAAATATCCGAAAGAATCATTCTGTCAAATTGATAGGTGAATTTAAGGTTACAGTCATTGCAATTTTAAAAACGTACAAACCCGGTATGATCCACATCTGACCCCCAAAAAGGGGTGCCAACAAAAATTTTTAGGCCCATCAGCTGAAACACCTCCCCCCTGTAAACCCCTCCCCCACAAACCCCATCACCCCCCCCCCCAGCAACCGAGCGCCCCACCCCCAGCAAAAAAAAAAAAAAAGGCCTCTCGGACAAAATCCCCCATTTTGCCACAAAAACAGTATGCAAAAAGAACTGTATGGGGGTTTTCACCGAAACCCAAAAGGGGTCACATATCTCCGCTGCATCTAAACCCAATCATAGCCCCAGGGGCTAAGTAGCCCATCCAAATCCCCCCCCCACCCCCCATACCAAAAATCCCCCATTTGCCCTTTCACGCACCCCACCACCTCTAAAATAAACACCAGCAAAAAGAAAGTGTAACTCCACACAGGGCAGGGTTCCCTCTTTTTCAATCAGGGTACGCTGCACTTTTAACCCCGCCTAAATAACACCCCCATATGGGGACCCATAAATTTTTGACCCCCATCAAGCACATCACAAATACATGAATACAGCCTGAACCCTAAAAAAGTAAAATAACCCCAGAAAAAACAGGGGCCACCGGGGGATGTCCATTGATACGTTTCTTTCCTATTAGTTGTTCTTTTTCCCCCTTTTTTTCTGCACCTTCCGCACCACCAGAGACTTGTCCCCGGCCACAGCTCACCCTTCAGAAATTACACACAAAAACTTAGAAAACCTCAATTTTCCGCCCTCTTTTTCCTATTTCCCCCTCTCTATACAAACTTCCCAGGGGGGGAAACGGGTTTAAAAAGCCCTAAATTTAAAGGCCCCGTACCTAAGGGTTTGAGGTGGGGAAAGGACTAACCCCCTGGGGTAATCAAAACAGGGCTGCGCCCCACAATTTTTACCAGGGGTTTGGAGTCAAACCCAGGGAGGTAGGCAAAGGGCGGCCCCCCCGGGAATTAGACAGGCCCTTTTTGGTAGGTACCCTCTCTGGATAAGTTGGTAGGCCAGCCCCCAAAAGGGTTTTTGGGTACCTATCCACAGCCCCTTTAGTTTTAGGCAGCCAGGGCCCCCTTTTTTTTAGTAAGTCAGGGCCCCCCTAGAGTTAGGGATGGGTTTTCAGTTGGCCCCCAGCGTTGGGGGGGTAGGGGCCCCCCTTTAGGGGTTTCTATAGCCAGGCCCCCCTTAAGATGCGGGGGGGGGAAAGCCCCTTTAGGGTACCAGGAGCCAGGGGCCCCCCCTTTGTGTAGCCCGGGGTTTAGGCCCCCTTTTTTATAGCCCCGGTAGTCAGGGCCCCCTTTATGAAGCCAGGGAGCCCGGGCCCCCTTTTTTAAGCAGGTAGCAGGGCCCCCTTTAGTGATAGCCAGGGCCCCCTTTTGTGATACCCAAAAGGGGCCCCCCTTTTTGATAGCCCGGTACCCCGGGCCCCCTTTAGGGATAGCAAGGTTTTGGGCCCCCCCTTTAGATAGCCCGGTTAGCCAGGGCCCCCTTTTTGGATAGCCAGGTGCCAGGCCCCTTTGTGATAGCCATGCCGGGCCCCCCCTTTATATATATAAAAAAAACAACAAAACACCCCTTACCCTCCACCCCTTCCCCGGGCCCTTGAAACTCCCCGCGCCCTGGCGCCCCGATAGGTGGCCGGTGATTTGACATCACCCCCGCCTACGTCACAGTGGGGGGCCCCCCTGGCAGGCTGAAGGCCAGGGGGTCACGGGGCGCGCTATGGGGCTGGCTCCCCTGACACCGCAAGCCCCGGAGTCGGGAATTAGTCCCCAACTCCCGGGCCGGTCTTTGGACGCTTTGGGAACCGGGGCCCAGGGGGGTTGGGAGACCGTTAGCGCCCCGGGCCCCGGGAGGCCCCAGACGTTTCCGGGGGGCCCCACCAGGACCTCGGAAGCCCAATTGGGGGAGGGGCCCGGGTTTGGGCCGCTCCCCGGGGGCCCCCGCCTGACAAGGGGAAAATGGGGGGCCCCTTAAGGGGCCCCTTACCCCAGGGCCCCAAACGGGAGTAAACCGGCGGGGCCACCGGGATGGCCCCCTGCCCCCAAACGGGTTTGGGAAAAAACCCCCAACCCGGTTCCGGGACTAAAAGGGAAATTAAAGGGGGTTTCCAAAATTTGGAAAAAAAAGTTCCCCAAACCCAAACCCAAAGGCAAAGGGGAAATACAAGACCCCATTTGGTTTTAACCCCCCAATCGGGTTGGAAAAAATTTTCCCACCAATCCTAAAAAATTTTTGGGTTCCCCCTTAAGGGGAACAATCCCCCTCCAAAAGAACCTTTTTCCAAAAGCCTACTTTTGGGCCCCCGGAATTTGCCAAAATGTATTTGTATTGCAGGGTTTTTTCCTAAAATTTAGAGAAAAGGGGGGCCCCAATAAAACCCAACCAAAAAAGGGTTAGAGGGGGCCCCATTTAAATTTTTTTGTCCGGGAAGGATGAGTCTGTCCGGGGGTTTTAACCCCGGGAGCGGTTTTGAAATTTTCCCAAAACCCCTTAACCAAAATTTTTTAAATTGGGCCCAATAAAACACCCTACCCGGGGAAAATGAAGGGGGTTCTAAATTTTTTTTAGGGAGGAAAGGGGTTTCTTTTGAAAAGGCCCCCCTAAAAAGGGGGAAATTTAGCTTTTTAATTTCAATTTACCTTTGTTTAATCCCCCGGGGCCGGGTTCCCCCAAAACCCTGCCAAAAAGGCCCCCAACACCGGGCGTTTTTGGGCCCCCCGGTATTTGTCCTTTTTTTAGGGGGATTTGCCCCCCCCGCGGGGGTTGGGGCCTTTTTCTAAACGAAAAAACACCCCTTTCCCCCCCCAAAGGGGAACCCAAAATTTCCCCCGGGGAAACCCACGGAAGGGGGAATGAGTTTTAAAGGGTTTTGGCCACCCGGAACCCTGGCGGAAAACCCGCCCCCCGGCCCCTGGGGGCCAGTTGGGAACTGGGGGGCCCCCAAGGGGGTTTTTTCCCCCAAGGGCCCCGGTGTCTTTTCCCCGGCCCGGGTTTTTTAGGCCGGTCTGGAAAACCAGGCCAAAAGGGGGTTTAACCCCGAGGGCAGGCCCTAAGTGGCCCCCAAAATTTAAAACCCCCCCAAAGCAATAAATTTTTGCCCATCAAAAAAGGGTGGTTGATCTTTCTTTTAGCCTGAATAAAAGGGCTTTGGGAAAACGGGAAGGGACCTGTAGGATTTTTCCAAAGGAAAAATTGTTGAAAAAGGGGAAAAAGGGGTTAAAAAAAAAAAGGTAATTTCCCAAAAAGCAAAAAACCCATTTTTTTTAAAGGTGGAGGGGGGGGAAAAAAACCCCGGGGTTTTAAATTTTTTGGTTTTAGGCGACCCCCCCCCTTTTTTAAATTTTCAACAACCGGCCCGGGAACCCAAAACGGCCCCCGGGGAAAAGAAAAGGGGGGGAACATGGGGCCCGGTGTGGGGGGAAAAAATTGGGAACACCCCCACGCCCCCAAAACCCTTTTTGGGGGAAACCCCCCGGGGAAAAGGGGGAGAAGGGGGGTACGGAAGAAAGGGGCGGGAACCCCCTTTTTTTTACAAAATTTAACTTTTTTCCAAACAAAATTTGGTTATAATGAGGCTTTCCAAAAAAACAACCGCCAGGGCCCCCTTTTGCCCTCCCTTTTTGATGACAAGGTTTTTATTATCCTTAAGTTCTTTTAATGCTAATTTCTCTTGTTTAAATAAAAATTACATTTTTTTTTTTTTTGGCCCAGTACCACTAAAGAATCAGATTTTTTTCCGAACCCCTTTCCCTTCCCAACCAAAATTCACCTCAGGCATGAGCATGATCCCGGGGAAATGGATTGGGCATTGTCATCCCTTTTATTAGTGTTTTTTTTTTTTCTACAGTCAGAAACTTGGTGTTTAAAATGAAAAAGGGGCAAAGGGGAAAAACAGCGCCCTCGAAAAATTCTTTTGGGAATTGAAAAACAGTAATCAGGTACGATGTACACGCCAAAACCCTGATCGGGTTTGACATATAGGGAAACAACCCCAATTTAAAACACGTGTCTGTGTGGAGAGTCCAAGCTGCTTTATTCCAAATCAGGTTTTGTGTATTTGTTTTTTCTACAGATTTCCCCCCTTTTGGCCCATCAGGGTTTTTTATTGCCCCAAAGCGTTTAAATCCATTTCTTTAATAAAAGGGTTTTCCAAAATTGGGGTTTGTTGTCGGGGAAAATTTTATTTAAATAAATTTTTTTCTGTGCGGGTTCCCCGGGGTGTTTTTTCCCATTTTTTTCTATTGTTAAAAATAAAAAAGTTTGACAATCCCTTTTAAATAAAAACAAATTGCTGGGGTTGGGTGCACCTTGGGGTGAAAAAAAAAAAAACACAGTTTGGCTACACCAAATCCCAGCCAAAAAAATAGGGGAAAAATTTAATTGAAACAACAAAAAAAAACATTTTAAAAAAAAATAAACACTCTCCAACAACATCGTTTCTGCCCAAATTTTTTTAAAAAAATTTTGGATCCAACTAATTCAGAGGGGGAAACGGAAAAAATACGAGAACAAAAATCAGCTTTTGGGGTTTTAACAAACAAACTAAAAAAACCGGGGGCAGAAATAAAAACTAAAAAATTGCCCCAATAGGTAGATAGAATCTCTTTTATTAGGTAGCCCCCCAAAAATTTAAAAGGAACTTCAGGTATTTTAAAATTAAAAAAAGCCCCAGTTAGGTAGGTAAACCCTAGTTTAAAATTAGGTGGGGGCCCCCAAGCGGGTTGGGGGAAAATGGGCCCCCAAAGGGTGGGAAGGGTTGGGTAAAACCCTAGGTATTACCCCCCGGAGGGGGGTTTTGTAGGGCCCAAGTGGGAAAGGAATTAGAAGCCCCAAGTGGGTTGGGCAAATTTAGGCCCGGGAAATTTTGGTAGTTTTGCCCCCAGGTGGGTGGGTTTTTAATGATTGTTCCCCAGATTGGGTTAAGGATGGGAAATTGCCCCAGGTTTTAGATTCCCCCCAGGTTTTTTAGGTAAAATTGCCTCCTTTCGGAAAGTAAAATTGTCTCAAGATAGTTTGGGTAAATTTGGGCCCCCAAAGGAGGTAAGTTTGCCTGGGGTAGGAAAAAATTCCACCGGGTTAGGGGGGGAAGATTATTTTTTTTTTAATTGAAAACCCCATTAAATTCCAGGGCATTAAAAATTAAAAGGGGGGGTTTTTACATACATAAAAAAAGTTGAACAATACGTTTGGTAAATGAAAATGCTAAAAACCCGTACAGAGGGGAAGAACCCGCCCCAAAGGGCTTACCCCGGGGGCAATTTTAAAGTAGTGCTCCCCAAAATTTTTACCAACCCCCCCCCCTCCTCCCCCCGGGCCCCCAAGGTTTCCTGCGACAACCCAAATTAATGACCCCAACGCCAGCCCCTTTTTGGATTAAATTTGGGGGCCCAAACAGCAGCCGTTTAATAAACAATACAAACATAAAAATAAATACAACCAAATATAAAAATAATTTAAAAAATTTTTTTAAAACCCGGGTTAAAATTTAATAAAATCCCAAATTCCCCCCTTTAAAAAAATTTTTTTTCCAAAGACCCGCCCTTGCTATATACTTTAAAATTTAAATACCACCAGGGGGGCCGACAAAACAGAGGGGCCCAAAACCCAAAAACCAAAATTTTTTTCCAACCAATCATAACCATTTAAAGGGGGGGGAGGTCCTTGGACTAAAACCCCCCGGGCGCCCCCAAACCCCCCAAAGGGAAAAAAACCACCTTTACCCCCAGCCGAACCCACTGGCTCGGGGCCCAAAAAGGCAAAAATTAACAACCCCCCGAAAGAGCCCATTTTTCCCCGGGCCCCCGTCCTTTTTTACCCGGGGGGGTATCCAAACCCCGAAGGATTCCCCCAAACCACCTTTTTTTTCCCCAACTCCAAAAAACCTCAAACCGCCCCCAGAGCATGCCATGAAAACCCCCCATGCCTCCCCGTCCCCCCCCAAAACCCGAGCCCCTTTCAATGCCCCCCCCTGGGGCCCAAAGGGGCCCCAAAAGACCCAAACCCCCCAACAGTCGTGGGGGGAACCCCATCCCCCCTCCAAAAATTTACCTCCCCCGACCCCAATCAAGGTGCCCGGAAAAAAAAAACCCCCCCGTTCCGGACCACAAACCTGGCCCCCGTTTGGTTTTCCCTTAAACTCGCCCCCTTTTAAAGGCCCCTTTCCAAAGACCTGGCCCCCCTCCGTTTATGGGGGAACACAATTCCAACCCAACACTACCCCCATTTCCGGAAAAGGGAAGGATCAAAACCTCAACAGGTAAATTTTTTTAATTTTTCCGCACCAGCCCCCGGGGATGTAAAGGGACCCCAAAACTTGCCCCCAGAAATGCATCACCACACTTTGGGGGTCCGGTCCAACCCCGAACCGCAGAAACCCCATTCCCAAAACCCCGGCCCCCCTAAAGGCCGCGCCGTCCAAAATTCCCCCGCCCCCCAAACCGGGCCCCGCCACGGGAAAACCCCCCCAAAGCTGTCGTCCATCTGGCCGAACTTCTGCCCCTTTTCCGGGCACCCCAGTGCCCCAAAAGGGGTTCCCGAGGACCCAAAACCCCAAACGGGGGGACAAAACAAAAAAGGAAAAGCAAAACAAAACAAATAAAAAACCCAACCCCCGATCAAAAAAAATTTCCCCCCCCCAAACCCATAAAAGGCATCGCCGCAGCCCAAACTTTTGGTCGTACAAAAAACCGAATCTGGGGAAAACCCCCCAACGACCAATCCTAACAACCAGCTCCGACGGAGCCCCCCCCCCCGCAGCTCCGCGCCGCCCCTTTTGGGCGAAACGAGTGCGGAAAGAATTGACCCGGTTTCCCAAAACCCCCAGGCCCCCCCCCAAATACCCTAAAGCCCCGCCTTTAACTAAAAAAGGGGAAACAGAAACGTTACGTTCCTCATGCACCAACAAGGGGCCCCCCCTTTCCAACCGCATCGCCCACGAAAATCCCGCAAGCACCGCACCGGGCAAAATTGGGGAAACCCGGGACCGACCCCAACCCGGGAAACCACCCGGCCCCCTTTGCCCTCCTGTTTCCCCGTTTTCGACTTACGGAGCAAAAAGACCACCGTTTGGGGCCCTTGCTACCCACACATCCAGGCCAAAGGCCCCCCCCCGGGAAAAGCCGACTCGGGGACCCCAAACTCCCCCACCCGCGGGCCCCAAAAAACCCCCAACAAAAACCCCCCAATTTTAAAAAAAAAACAATTAAAAACGTAAGGAAGCCACAGACTAAAACCCCTCCCTAACCCGCTTCGGGCAGGGCAAAAACCCAAAACCGGGGCCAGAAACCCCTAGCCCCCTGCCCCCCCCTAAAAACCCTCAATCCCCGAGTGATCCCCAAATCCTTAGCCCAAATCCCGACCCCCCCTCCGCCATTTTAAAACCCAAAACCCAAAAGCCCCGAAATGAACCCGGTAACCTTGGAAGTGGACCCCCCCCGCCCATGACGGGGGTGAAAAGGGCACAAAAAATGCCCCATCCCATCCCCGCCCCAAACCGGGCCAAAGCCCCCAGCCACCCCCACCCAGAACTCCCCAAGGCCCTGCCGAAACCCAAACCCAAAGGGCCCCAAACCTGACAGGGAACCCCGAATCAATCTGACCAAAACGTTCCAGGGGTTTACTGGGACAACCCCCTCCCCCCTTCCCTCCCCCGCCGACGGCCCGCCAGGGTCCAAAACCCGGGCCCCCTGCAACCCAAAAAGAGAGCCCGCAACAACTTTCCCAAGACCCCCGGAAACATTCCCCCGCCCCCACGGACCCACGCTTTTCATTTCAAAACAGTGCAGCACCCAGAAACCTGGAGAACCCAAAACCCCGGGGGGGGAAATTTTGGGCTGAAAAAATTGAAAATCGCCTGCACCCCCCCAAAAAATTGCGCAATGAAAACGGATCTTCCTGCCCTCTAAACCCTCCCCTCCCCAAAATTTCCCAAACCGCCACCCCCCTTTTGGGAAAAAGCTCCAAAAACCCCCCAAATTCCTTATAACTTTGAAGAAACCCATGAGGACGGCCAAGGGGCCGCACACCAACTTTTTTCCCCGCAAATGGCCCCAAAGCCCGTACTCCCCCGCGCGCCGTGAAAATTCCCCCCTCCTATTGGACCCCCTCCTTTCCGAAAAAAAGGACCGCCCATTGTACTGGTCCAAGAAAGATGCCCCCAAAAAACCCCCCAAAACCCCCCCAAATTTTTCCCCTTTTCAGCCGCACGAAAAAGATGGGTTTCCCCCACCCCCAAAAAGTGGCGCTTGCCAACCTCCCTACAAAAACCCCCCCCCCCATGGGCAAGAACCGGCATGCAAAGTTTTTAAAAATTTCCCCAAAAGAGACTGTAATTCCCGAAACGTGATCTTCCTCAAAAAGCCCCTCGCGCACTTCCTCTCGCAAAAGGCCCGGAAAGGCCCCCTCCGTCAACCGAAACCACCCCATTTTCCACCGGGAATCGATGCAGATCCCCCAAAAAAATTCAAGCACGACAACCCGGAAACCCCCCGTTTTTTTCCCCCGCCAATACAAAAAACCCCAGTAATGACCCACAAATCGGGGAGGCCCCCTGGCCCCACAAAAGAAAAAAACGTCGAGGAAAAAAAACAGAGTTCAAACCCACACGTCCCGAACCCCCCACTCCAAAAAAAGAACTAAACGTCTCAAAAACGCAAACGATAGCCCAACAACCCCCTCGGGAGGCAGCGGTCAACAAAAAAACTTTTCCCCCCCCAAAAACCCCCCCAACAAAAAGGAAAACTATCAGCATGCACCGGCACAAACCCAAACGCCGACTTTAATACTGGGCCCTTAACCCAAAAGGGACCCCAAACCCCAAAAACCCGGGAACCCCCAAAGCGAACCCCGGGCCCATTAAAAAAGGTAAAAAACCAAACCCAAAACAATTCCCGGGGCTAAGAAAACCCTCATTCCCCGAACACCCTTCGAAAAAGAAAATAAAGTATAAACCGGAATTTTGTTTTGGGTTTCCTTTTCCGGCACCACCCCCAAACGGGGACAAACCCCCCCCAAAACACAAATGGGGGGCCCCCGGAAAAAACCCGCCATAAAGACCTAAAAACCGCTTCCCTTTTCCCCGCTTCTCAGAAACCCAAACCCCAGGGGTTTCCCGAAGCGGTCGCAAATTTTTTTAAACGAAAAAAGGGGCCCCCATGCCCCCGGGGGAAATCCCAAAAAAACCCTCCCCCCCAAAACCTTCCCAAAAACAACCGCGCCGCCCCCTGGTCCTTATACTGGCCAGATACGGGTCCATCTCGTGGGGCTCCACCGGCGTCAAACCCCCCCGGCCACCCCGCGGCCACTCTTTTCCCCCCGGCCCTTTTTAAAACCCCCCGGGCCACTTTTGGGGGGAATTTGGGTTTCAAAAAGAGATTTTCTTAAATTTATATCCTGCTCCCCAACTTTCATTGGGGCCAAATTTAAAAAATTTCCAGCAAACCCCTTTTTGCCCCCCCACTTTTTTTACCCCCCCCCCCCGAGCCCCCTGCGGAACCCCTTGGCCGGCACCCCCCGCCCCCCCCCCCCCCAAAGGGGGGTTCCAAAAATTTTTGTTTTTTGGGCCTTTACCTTTACCCCAAAAACCAAATTTCCTTATGGGCCCAGCGAATGGAATGGCGAACCCCCTTCCGCTTTCGGAACTGCTCAACATAGCGGACCAAGCTAAACCCCCCCGTACGCCGATGGGGCCTCCCCGAAACGGGGTTCCCTATAACAAAAGAGCGGCCCCGCAATTCTCCGGGCCTTTTTCCCCCCCATGCTGGCCCCAAAAATTTCGAAAGCCCGCAACCAGTTTGAAACGTCCGAAAGGGAAAGAGGCGCCAAAGCCTCTTCTCCCCCTCCCCCCTTCTTACTGTCCCCTTTTTTCCTCTAAACCAAGTTAAATTTTTTCAAAGGGGGAACAGGGAGAAGATCTCCACCTATTTATCTTTCCAGAAACTTTCCCGCACCTCCGGCTTTAAGTGTGGGCCCCAACGGCCCCTCAAAGCAGACGTTAAAACCCTCCCCTTTTACCCAAACATCCCCAAACCCCACACTGTCCCTTGGCTTTTCCCCCGGGCCCTTTTGTAAACCCACACCCCCGACCCCCCTTCCTCAATTTCCCCCCTTTCCCCCCCGGGGGCACCCCCAGGAGAAAAACCCCCCCATCCACCGAAGGCCCCGGGTCTCCAGAACTGAGAGGAACCCCGCCTTTAACCTGGGCCCCCACCCCCGGGCCCCCCCAATTTTTCCCGAACGTGACAACAGCCACAACTGGGCCCCTTTTTAACCCCCCACTCCCCTCACCCTAGCCCACTCCCGGCATTCCCCCCACCCCCCCTTCCCCCCCAAAAAACACCCCACTCTGCACACTCCCCCCGGCGGGAACCCCCAAAAGGGGGGAAAAAGCCGAACAATGAAAATGTACTCACCAGCTGCTTGGGGGGTGTGGACCCACCACCGCTCCCCCCCCACTTCATGACCCGCACCACCGGAAAAATGGGCCCTAACAAAGAACGCCGGCCCGGGTCTAAGCCAACCCCCAGCCGGGGGGAAAACCAACCTGTGCAGGCCCCCCTAAACCTGAGGGGACCCTCCCCCACCTCCCCCCCCTGAATCCTGATCCCGCCGCCGACCACTGGCCCCGGGGGCCCGGGAGCTTTTCCGCCCCCTCCCCGGCCCAAACCCCCCCCCCGGGGGACGCTTCCCCCCCGCGCCCCGCCGCCCCCCCTGGACGACCTCGACGCCGGGGGACCCCCCCCCACCGGAAAACATCGCCAGGCGGGGCCAAACCCTTAGCCGAATGGGCGACAGCAGCCCGGGCCCCCAAACTGGTGGGCCCGACCCCCTATCCCCCCTAAAGCCCCCGGCCCCCTTCGATTCCCCCAGACCCGGGAAAGGGTCCCCCCCAAGGGACGGGGAAAACCCCCCCCCGGCCCCCGGGGGGGTCCCCCCAAAAAGCTCCCCCCGGGACGGCCGGGGCCCCCGGTTTTGGAACTCCGGGCTCACCCTGCGAAGGCTGGCCCCCCTTTCCCGCGCCCAAACCCCTCTCATCCTCCTACCCGGCAGGGGTCAGGGCCCCGGCTTTCCCAGCACCTCCTTAAAACCCCCGCCCCTTAAACCAAGCAGTGGGCCCCCTTTGGGAGCCCCCCAACCGGCGCAGCTCCTCCATCTGCCGATTGCTCCCCTCCTGCCCTGCCCCTTAAAAATGAAAACCAGCCGTATCTTTCCCCCACCGGGGGCCGGGAGCGGCAGCAAAGGGCTCCTACGCTTTACCCAGTCCCGCCGACTTCCTTTTCCCGGGGGGGGGGACGGCCCCCCAAAAAACCCCTCCCCGCGCCGGATTTTACTTCTTTTTCTCCCCCCTACTCCAAACCCGCCCCCGGCTCAACAGTGTGCCAGGGAAAAAACCGCGCCTCCCCTCCAGGGGGCGTGGCCTCGATCCGGCGCGCTGCCTTGCAATCTACAAGGAAGAGGGGAAGAGACAGAAGGTGTGGGACAGACATGTTTGTGGGGCTGTGTGCTGGTGGTGGGGTTACTATAGGTTGCTTTTGAACCTGGTGAAGGTGGAGGAGAATCTGATGTGCTGGGGCAGTGAGTTCCAGAGAATGGGGGAAGCAGCGGAGAAGTCTTGGAGACGGTTAGGTGAGGAGCTGATAAGAGGAGAGCAGAGAAGAAGGTCCTGTGAGGAGCGGAGATTGCGTGAGGGGAGATATCTGGAGATTAAAGCAGAGATGTATGGATGGGAGAGGTTGTGGAGAGCCTTGTAGGTCAGGGTTAGCAACTTGAAATGGATTCGCTGGGCAATGAGAAGCCAGTGAAGGGATTGGCAGAAAAGAGAGGTGGATAAGACGGGCAGCAGGGTTGAGGATGGTTTGAAGGGGAGCAAGAGTGCTAGATAAGAGGCCACGGAGAACAGTGTTACAGTAGTCTAGACGAGAGATGACAAGAGCATAAACGTTTTTGTAGTGTCAAAATTAAGAAATGGGTGAATGTGTGAGATATTTTTCAGGTGGAGACAGCAGGCAGAGGTAAGGGTCTGGATGTGTGGTTTGAAAGACAGAGAGGAGTCAAAGATTGCTCCAGGTAGTAAGTAGATTGCCCTTGGTAGAAGGTAGATTTACCCAGGTAGAAGGTAGATTGCCCAGGGTAGTTAGACTGTAGACGCAGGTTGGACCCCATTAGATAAAAAAAAAAAAACCTCTTCCCGTTCCCCAATGTGCGGCCGTCCTACTGAAGCTCGGCCCTGGCTGCGCGATGAGATGATGTTGTCGCGCCGCCTGTGTGGTGACACGTGGCAGTCCCCTGGTACGTCTAAGGCCTAGGACACCCCCCCCCAAAAAAAAACCCCATAAGGTGAACAGGGAAAAACTTTATTTTGTGGGTCAGTGGAATTCTGTCGATACCAGATTTATAAAGAGTGTTTAATGTGTTTTACTAGTTTTTTTCTTAGACCACTAACCTCTTCTGTCAGCTCAGCTGTGTCAGGGGCCAGTTGTTATGGGTTAGGGTTTTTGTATAATTTTCCATTTTAGGGTGCATATGACTTTTCCACCTTTAATTCCAACTTTATAGCAAAAGTGAGGTGCTGACACAAAGACACAATTCCAACAATTTTTTATGGCGGTAATATTTAAAAATAATGTAGTTCTAAATCTTTTTTTTCCTATGTCATCTGGGTATTTGTACAAATGATTGCTAGTACAATATACTATGGTACTTGTGTACTGCAATGTATTGTCACTCAAGCGATCCCCTATTGCACCTTGCCTCTGGCCACAATTCGCGTAGGTAAATAGCTAGGTTAGGTAGTTCGCCCTTCAGTAGAGTAAACCATACATCCTACAAAACTTTCTGTAAATGTAAAAAGTTGGACAGAAAGTTCTACAGGAGGCGAACCAGACAGGAAAGTAAAGAGTTAAAGCAGCAAACTATGTGCCCCCCTCACCTGACTACAGTGTAAGAAGTGAAAGGTATGTTCCCCTTACCTGCTCCTAGAAGATGGATGGCTGGGAGGACCCTCAGGACATCTGCGTAGTTAACGTCTCTTTCAGGGACACCAACAGAGCTCCAGTGCTGCTTGACTGCGCTTGGACCAGGCACCAGCGCAGGAAGAAGCGGTCGTGTTCCCCTTCTTTCTTTTTTCATTTCGGCCCAGACCGCCATAATGACTTCTTCCGACCACAACTCGTCTCTGCAGAATTTACCACATACACTCACCGGCCACTTTATTAGGTACACCTGTACAACTGCTCGTTAACACTTAATTTCTAATCAGCCAATCACATGGCGGCAACTCAGTGCATTTAGGCATGTAGACATGGTCAAGACAATCTCTGCAGTTCAAACCGAGCATCAGTATGGGGAAGAAAGGTGATTGAGTGCCTTGAACGTGGCATGGTTGTTGGTGCCAGAAGGGCTGGTCTGAGTATTTCAGAAACTGCATGATCTCCTGGGATTTTCACGCACAACCATCTCTAGGGTTTTACAGAGAATGGTTGAAAAAGAAAAAACATCCAGTGGCGGCAGTCCTGTGGGCGGAAATGCCTTGTTGATGCCAAGTCAAGGAGAATGGCAGACTGGTTCGAGCTGATAGAAAGGCAACAGTGACTCAAATAGCCACCCAGTTTCAACCAGGTAGGCAGAAGACATCTCTGAACGCACAGTACGGCGAACTTTGAGGCAGATGGGCTACAGCAGCAGAAGACCACACCGGGTGCCACCCCTTTTCAGCTAAGAACAGGAAACTGAGGCTCCAATTTGCCCAAGCTCATCGAAATTGGACAGTAGAAGATTGGAAAAACGTTGCCTGGTCTGATGAGTCTCGATTTCTGCTGTGACATTCGGATGGTAGGGTCAGAATTTGGCGTCAACAACATGAAAGCATGGATCCATCCTGCCTTGTATCAACGGTTCAGGCTGGTGGTGGTGGTGTCATGGTGTGGGGAATATTTTCTTGGCACTCTTTGGGCCCCCTTGGTACCAATTGAGCATCGTTGCAACACCTTGTGGAATCTATGCCACGAAGAATTGAGGCAGTTCTGAAGGCAAAAGGGGGTCCAACCCGTTACTAGCATGGTGTACCTAATAAAGTGGCCGGTGAGTGTACACATCTTAGAATCCTTACCTTTCCAGCAGCTCCTTACTTGCAGTTGTGCTGAAAAGTTTACACACCCCGGCAGAACTTTTGCTTTCTTGGCCTTTTTTCAGAGAATAGGAATGATAGCACAAATACTTTTTTTTCCACTCATAGTTCGTGGTCGGGTGAAGCCATTTATTGTCACACTACTGTGTTTTCTCTTTTTAAATCATAATGACAACCAAAAACATCCAAATGACCCAAATCAAAAGTTCACACACCCTGGTGATTTTGGCCTGATAATATGCACAGAAGTTGACACAAATGGGTTTGAATGGCTACTAAAGGTAACATCCTCACTGTGACCAGTTTGCTTGTAATCAATGTGTGCGTGCATAAAAGCTGAGTGAGTTTCTGAGATCCAGACAGACTCTTGCATTTTTTATTCAGCCACTGACGTTTCTGGATTGTGAGTCATGGAGAAAGCTAAAGAATTGTCAGTGGATCTACGGGAAAAGGTAGTTGAACTGTATAAAACAGGACAGGGATACAAAAAGATATTCAAGGCATTGATAATGTCAGTCAGCAGTGTTCAGCTGTGATTAACAAATGGAAAATCAGGGGCTCTGTAAAACCAAACCATGGTCAGGTAGACCAACGAAAATTTCTTCCATGGTATGTAACCTTTTGAGCACAACTGTATATGTATATACCTCAGTTAGTTAGCTCTATAGCTCCCCTCATCAGATAGGAAGCTCTATAGGTCCCCTCAGTTAGGCAGGTATATATAGGTCCCCTCAGACAGGTATACATAGGCCCCCTCAGTTAGGCAGGTAAATATAGGTCCCCTCAGGCAGGTATAAATAGGTCCCCTCAGTTAGGCAGGTATAAATAGGTCCCCTCAGGCAGGTATATATAGGTTCTCTCAGTTAGGCAGGTATGTATAGGTCCCCTCCGCGGTGGGCCCTCTCCACTACGAGCCATGGCGGGCCCCGCTGTGTTGGACCTGCAGGGGCAGTATTATAGTAGTTATACACTTGTACATAGGAGACAGTATTGTAGTAGTTATATTATTGTACATTGAGGTAGTATTAGAGTAGTTATATTTTTGTACATAGGGCTACTATTATAGTAGTTATATTTTTGTATATAGGAGGCAGTATTATAGTAGTGATATTCTTGTACATAGGAGGCAGTATTATAGTAGTTATATTCTTGTACATAGGGGCAGTATTATAGTAGTTATATTCTTGTACATAGAAACGGTATTACAGTAATTATATTCTTGTAATAGAAGGCAGTATTATAGTAGTTATATGATTGTACATAGGGGGCAGTATTATAGTAGTTATATCCTTGTACATAGGATGCAGTATTATAGTAGTTATATTCTTGTACATTGGAGCAGTATTATAGTAGTTATATTCTTGTAGTTAGGAGGCAGTATTATAGTAGTTATATTCTTGTACATAGGGGGCAGTATTATAGTAGTTATATTCTTGTACATAGGGAGGAGTATTATAGTAGCTATATTCTTGTACATAGGGGGCAGTATTATAGTAGTTATATTCTTATACATAGCGGAAGGTATATAGTAGTTATATTTTTGTACATAGGAGCAGTATTATAGTAGTTATATTCTTGTACATAGGAGGCAGTATTATAGTAGTTATATTCTTGTACATAGAGGCAGTATTATAGTAGTTATATTCTTGTACATAGGGGAAAGTATTATAGTAGTTATATTCTTGTACATAGGGGCAGTATTATAGTAGTTATATTCTTGTACATAGGGGGCAATATTATAGTAGTTATATTCTTGTACATAGAGGACAGTATTATAGTAGTTATATTCTTGTACATAGGAGGCAGTATTATAGTAGTTATATTCTTGTACATAGGAGGCAGTATTATAGTAGTTATATTCTTGTACATAGAGGACAGTATTATAGTAGTTATATTCTTGTACATAGGGGGCAGTATTATAGTAGTTATATTCTTGTACATAGAGGACAGTATTATAGTAGTTATATTCTTGTACATAGGAGGCAGTATTATAGTAGTTATATTCTTGTACATAGAGGACAGTATTATAGTAGTTATATTCTTGTACATAGGAGGCAGTATTATAGTAGTTATATTCTTGTACATAGGAGGCAGTATTATAGTAGTTATATTCTTGTACATAGGGGGCAGTATTATAGTAGTTATATTCTTGTACATAGAGGACAGTATTATAGTAGTTATATTCTTGTACATAGGGGGCAGTATTATAGTAGTTATATTCTTGTACATAGGAGGCAGTATTATAGTAGTTATATTCTTGTACATAGAGGACAGTATTATAGTAGTTATATTCTTGTATGTAGGAGCAGTATTATAGTAGTTATATTCTTGTACATAGGAGGCAGTATTATAGTAGTTATATTCTTGTACATAGGGGGCAGTATTATAGTAGTTATATTCTTGTACATAGGGGGCAATATTATAGTAGTTATATTCTTGTACATAGGAGCAGTATTATAGTAGTTATATTCTAGTTTACGGGGGACAGTGTTATAGCACTTATAGCTTTATACATAGGGGGTATTATAATAGTTATATCCTTATGCATAGGGAACAATATTGTGGAGTATTTACTATGAGGAACAATACATGTCCTGCATGTTATTAGACAGATCAATGCATTTACCACAGTGGAGTTTGAATAAGAAATCTGAATATACATTGTACCATCTGAGGGATATGTTTCCAGGTCTTCACGTAGCTATTCTTTCAGGACAAGCAAGTGATCGCAGGGTGTGTGACATAGAAAGCTGGTCTTGTCAGATCGCCAGTATCTCTCTGCTCCAGTTTGTCAGCTGAAAACAGCTGATGTTACAGTCCTGGAACTGGTTTTGATGCAATGCTTTAATGATGTGCCAGTTAAACAAGTATCATGTTATTTTGGCTAGGGCCACACCACTTCTCATTGAGTCCAACTATAGGGACTCTTATACTCTGCTAATTATTTCCTGGTATCTCATTCCCGTTACTGTATTTCAGCAACTTCTTTGAAACACACGACAAGAACTGACTCTTATCTAATGATGTTGTAATATACCATTTACATTTTCTATTCTCCTAATAATGCCCTAGGAATTGCAGAGTGGAAATTTAAGTTTCCAATTCAGAATAAAAAAAATGAGTGCCTCTTACTGTTTATTAAAGGGGTTGTCTCACTACATTGATTCCTCTCACCTCAGTCCTGTTTTCTTGGTTTCATTTTGAATTCAGGGGCGTGTTTACTGGCTTTTACTAGGTTGAAGTAGAAGCCAGGTCTATAGCTATAGCAACCAGTGCTGGCAGCCTATCATGAGAGAGTAAACAGGTCTGTAGCTATAGTGACCAGGGCTGGCAGCCTATCAGGAGAGATTGAACAGGTCTGTAGCTATAGTGACCAGTGCTGGCAGCCTATCATGAGCGATTGAACATGTCTGTAGACATAGTGACCAGTGCTGGCAGCCTATCATGAGCGATTGAACAGGTCTGTAGCTATAGCGACCTGAAGAGCTGATGCAGCCCATACAAGAGGGAATATCTCAGAATAGGTAGGACACGGTTAATGGACACATATTGCAAAGTGACTTGTTTGCGCAAGGTCTTTAACATAAAAAGCAGCAACCCTTGTAGTGAGACAACCCCTTTAACATTGTTGGCTCCAAACTCCATTCATTTTAATATGGGGCAGAGTAGGAGGGATGAAATATTGCATTTCTTTACTTTTTTCCTGCTATTATATAGCAAGGCAGCTAAAATAACATACATACAAATTATAAGCTACTGTAAGACTGAGTTTTACAATTGTCACAAAGTGATGTGAATTTTCCGCACCTCTACAATCAGTGGAATAAGCCACATAAGGTTGCGGGGTCTAAGGAACCTCCTGGTTTCCACCAAAGCCCACCAGAGTTGGATTTGTGCGGTGGGAGACTCCCAGATCGTTAACCCTGACACGAGTTGCTTGAGGTGGCAGCCAGGGTGTGCGTGGCACAGGATCGTAGACAGTAGCGTGGTTGGGGACAGGCAGAGAGGTCAGGACAGGCAGCAAGCAACGCAGTCGGAGGAACCAAGCCAGAGAACACGAACACAAAGAAGGCAGAATCACAGGAATAACACAGGCTCTATCTAGGGCATGAACATCAGGAAGTGGAGGAAGCGAATCCAAGATATAAGGTTAATGCCTGGCAATTAATCTGTTACCGGGATGTTGGCACTTTAAATTTCACAGAGCGGATGCGCACGCCCTAGGCAGCTGGTACATGTGCAGTGGCACACAGCAGAGGAGAGCAGGAACAAGGAGAGGTGAGAACTGTCTGGGGCAGGAGAATCACGAGGGCGTCCACGGCCCGCCATGGGGGCCACAGCACGATTCGTGACAGAAATGTCCACTTACCATACATCCACCACATCCATACAAGTCACCACATCCCTAACAGAGGCCAGTGGGCCAGTATACATCAGTATATATATATTTTGCTATATGGAATAGTACAGCAAACTCTGCGCTTTTGCTAATGTTTAAAGGGAATGTATCATCAAAAATGACTTATTGTTTCACATTTTTTAGGAATTTTTGGTTGTTTTTTTTTTAATTTTCCAGATCACTTTTAATATTTTTTTAATAATTCTTAAGTCCTGCAGTTTTCACTTTGGCCACTAAGCCTAATAATTGTCTGATACCTCCTGTACTGTAGAGAAAGATTCACAGTTGTCTGCTCATTATCAGCACAAACTGAAAGGAGGGGAGATAGTCACAGTTCACCCTTTCACCTCCCTGCACACTGATTTCTTTCTGTCAATATAGCCTTATGGGAACTTTTTCTCTCCAGGTTAAGTTGCAGATTTTATTGCTACCACTTTGGGGTATTTGTATATAACTCGCTGAGTAATTTTTAATTCATTGATTAATTTTAATGAATTATAAGTGGGCATGATTGTGACGGTTCGGTGGATCTGCTGGACCACCGCAAGCGATGGTAGTTAAGCCACGCCAGGGAACGGAATCTAAGTAGCCCCCGGTTTTCACCAGAGCCCGCCGCAAAGCGGGATGGACTTGCTGCGGCGTGAGGCTACCAGGTCGTTACCCCTGACGTGACTTGCTTGCGGTGGCGGCCGGGGTACAGCGTGGTACAAAGACGTAATCCGGAGGCGTAGTCGGGGACAGGCAGAAGGTCAGGGCAGGCGGCAGAGGTTCGTGGTCAGAGACGGACAGACGGTCAGGGCAGGCGGCAAACAGGCAAGGTCAGGAAACGTAGCGGAACGGACTGGTACACGGATAAGCAATACGGACACAAGGACACTCCAAACACACTAAGCACACCAACAATCTGGCAACAGGTGCCGGGGGCGGATACATTATATAGGACCAGCGCCCGGCAATAAGCCAATTACCGGGACACTGGCCCTTTAAATTTAAACCAGCCGTCGCGCGCGCTAGGGGGCGCGCATGCGCACGACGGCCGGGACAGACAGGAGCGCCGTTCACCGGAGCGGGGCCAGGTAAGCGAGCCGGCGTGGGGACGAGGGTGGCCGCGGGTGACCGCAATGCCCGCGCCGCGGCCCTGGCAGGCAGGGAAACGGCCGCAGGGGCAGCGGTGCCCGCGGCCGCCATGACAATGATCCTTTGATCACCTGTACAGTGCTTTGGAATATTAACATTGTAAAGGGCTCATGGGAAATGAGCTAATCACACACACACTGCAAGTCTTGGGAATTGAAGAACGCTACATCCAATAGATTCCACTACTAGAATCCTAGCTCATTTGCAATAAACCCTTTAGAGTATATTTAAATTTCTGTGGAGCAACTTATGGTATATAAGTCTCCACACACCTACATAGTGCCTCTCCCTAATCATGGATATTACACCTATTGAGTTATCTATGGACCTTCTCACCTGGCCAACCAGTATTCTACTCTGCATAGATGAGAGGCAACACCCTAAAACAGCTGTCTGCAGATGAGTATCTGGTTGGCTCTAATCCCTTCTACGTTGCAGAGCTCAGTGAGTCACATCTGAATTGAGAAACACTCCATCCAACTAGTGGTATTACAGGAGTGATAGCTTAATTCCCATGAACCTTTTAGGATTTATTTAAATTTCAGTGGAGCATAGGTATGAGATAGATAGATAGATATGAGATAGATAGATAGATGGATAGATAGAAGATAGATAGATAGATAGATAGATAGATAGATAGATAGATAGATAGATAGATAGATAGATAGATAGATAGACAGATAGAGGCCTGGATCTGTCAGGATAATAGAGTTTTTCTCCTAGTAACACATAGCTTGGGCTATAAATATATCATGCCGGGAGTCTCAGTCTCTGTCACTTTGTGCGTGATTTACAATAGACACAGAATAAGCCTCTCAGTTGGATGAGATAGCAGCAGCTCTGCTTATTAATGGAACTCTCCGGGTGCCTGCTCTCACGCTGAGGAACTGGCGGCTACCACTTTTATTTATTGAGATTTATCACTCAGAAATTAAAATATGTTGAAGGAAACCTGTGCTAATTACATCATTGATGAATTAATGATAATTCTGAATTATTTCTGGTTGCTTGTATGACACCAACACATTCTGCAGCGCTGTACAAAGATTGTCACTATTCACATCTGTCCCTGTGTAGGGGATGTGATCACCACTACAATGTGGTCCGACATCTATATTGGGGCAATCAATACTGTCTAACTCTGTTCACACTACGCTGATTTTCCTCAGCGCTGATTTATTTTCAGCACTGAAAATGAAGTGACGTGTAAATTCTAGAGGTGGATTTGGTGACGTGGGATCCTCCAAAATGGGTATTTAATCGCTTTTCTAAATATATGTGATTAAAAAAAGTGAAGCCTCTGAGAGCTGCAGCCTGACTTAGATGCCCTTAGCTTATCTTTACTCCTGAGCAGATAAGAGGGAGAAAACAAAACCAGTATAGCTTGTGCACAATACAGTTCTCCTCTGTGGTTTAGCCAAACATGTTTCCTCAACTACAGAGACTGAATATCAGCCTCGAGAGCATGCATGGGAGTTGGAGCGATGACATCACAGAGGAGGTACTTTTAAACACAGAAACAAAACGCCCCTTTTTTCACGGCTCCAGAGGGGAGTATCAGCCTATTAGGTGAGGAAATCACTTCTTGGCAAAACCCCTTTAAAATGCCTATAGGAAACAATAAAGAGATTGAAATCAGCGTCCGATCTTTACACAAAATGTGGCGAGGATTGGACATGTATTTGAAGCATCTAAATTTTGTCTAGATTTTATCCCTTTCCCTTCACATACAGTATGGGTTGGCTTTTTATAAGAATTGCATCAGTCTTTAATTGTAGTGGAAAAGTGAGTAGGGTCAAGTCTCGTCATGTCACCCAAACCTACTGAATGATGGAATTAGTTGTCAGGGCTATCCTCTCTTTGAGGGATGTAATTGTCACTTTTTATTACGTTTAATTTAATTTACTTTTTTTAATTTTTCCAAAAAATATTTTTTTAAAATATCAAATGTTTGAACAGAAAGTTTTGGACCCTTCACTCCACGCTATTGCAGGCACAGAGGGAAATGGCAGGCGACCCAACTGAAACAATGACCCGGGCCTACAGAGAGGCGAAAGAGGTATTTGATTCATTTGTACAGAGTCAGGCGGGGTGGCTAGTGAGACTTACGCAGAACAAATATTTCAGAGGCGCGAACAGGTCAGGGCAACTCTTGGCTCGACTCATCAAAACACAAAGAGCACGAAAGCCAGTAATAGCACTGAGAGATCCGTCATCCAATAACATACACACTAACCCAGACGAGATAGTTAATCTTTTCAGTGACTACTTTGAAGATCAATACAGAGCCACACCAACGGACACAAATAAAATTGAATCTTTTCTGGCATCCCAGTCCTTGCCAGGCCTTTCGGAGGACCATAGGTCCTTGCTAGACGACCCAATCACGGAGGAGGAGGTGAAAATAGCCATAGCCTCTTCCCCAAGCAACAAAACCCCGGGGCCTGATGGGTACAGTGCGGAATTCTACAAACTCCTATCCCCACAGGTGTCCCCAATTCTTACATCTTTATATAATACAATCTACCAGGACCAGGGATCCATGGATCATTTTCTAGATTCGTGCACCATACTTTTACCCAAGCCGGATAAAGATCCCCTATTGATTAAAAATTACCGACCCATAGCGTTGCTCAACTACGATTATAAAATTCTAACCAAAATCTTAGCAACCAGAATGCAAACTTTTCTCCCTTTAATTATCCATCCATCGCAGAGAGGATTCATCAAGGGAAGGCAGTCTGTCAAAAACATCAGGACAGCAGTGAAGGCGACGCTGAGAGCCATGGAGCCAGATGCCAAATCTTCAATGCTTTTAAGCCTGGATGCCTCTAAGGCGTTTGACACGGTGTCCTGGCCTTTCCTTGCTGCTACCCTGACAAATAGACAATTTGGCCCTAATTTCCGAACCTTTATTTCCTATATCCAAGAAGATTCTCACACCACATTATTAGTCAATAACTCCTTGACGGATCCGATCGACATGTTTAGAGGCACGAGACAGGGATGCCCGCTATCGCCCCTCCTGTTTAATCTGTCTCTGGACCCCCTGCTTTATTGCCTACAGCCTTGGGATAGGGATGACCAGAGACCGCCTTCTCCCCACTCAGTGGAAATAGCCGCATTTGCGGATGATGTGCTGTTGGTGATCCAAGAACCGGGGCGTGCTCTTCCTCAAATACTACAAACCTTGACAGAGATAGGCTCGCTTACCGGTTATAACATAAACGTAGATAAAACAAATGCTCTAATGTTACGAGGTCCGGCACGCCCCGCATGGGCAAGCCAATACCCCTTTAACTGGTGCGATAAGTCGCTATCATATTTGGGGGTAAAAATAACAAGAAATCCTGACCTGCTTTATAGGTTCAACATCTCCGCATACATTACGGAAATGGGGAAGAGATTGGAGGCATGGAGGAAATTGCCATTGTCATATGTAGGAAGGGGAAATCTTTTAAAGTTAGTCGAGTTCCCAAAACTTCTATACCTGCTACACTCCCTCCCGATTTATATAACACACAAAGACGTGAAACACATTGAAGCATCATACCGCCGGTTTGTTTGGTGTGGGGGGAGGCCTCGGATCCCGTGGTTGGTCATGCAGCAGCCCAGAACAAATGGAGGAATTAATCTACCCAATGTCAGAGCGTATAACACAGCAGCTCTGTTGAGAGTGGCACTGGATTGGCTGAGGGGAACGGCAGTATTTGCGGACACCGTATCTGATCAGGCCTGCCTTGGGAGACTGTCCCTATCTGACTTCTTACATATGCCCGTACAACTCGTTCCAGCCCTGGTCAAATCGAATCCTTTATTGGAGGCTACTAGAAAGCATGGCAGAGGAATGAGAAAAGAACATCATCTACCCCCCCCGGCGTCGCTATTGCGCTCCTTTTGGGGTAATCCAGACTTTCAGGGAGGGAACCCCCATAGAGAGTTTGACCACTGGAGGAAAGGGGGAATTATATGGACTAATTCATCTGTTAGATAAGAGAGACAAAGACTACTTACTCTTGAGGAACTGAGGCTTCGGTTCCCAGGGGTAAAAATATCTTTCTTCTCATACCTTAGCACCCGTAGTTATGCCAGTGTTATCATTAAACAGATAACCTCAAACGAACGGAATCCAGACCTCTGGAAAATTGGGTATAGCACCTCCTCCAGGGGACTGACATCTCATCTCTATAGATTCTACAATCAGCCCTTAGATTTTGCACAAAAACAAATATGGGAATTACAAAATGGGTTAACGGAATAACGGAGTTGGGACTTGTACAATCCTTCAACAGGCTTTCAATAATAGCCGCAAATTCTTATCGGCAGTAGATACCTAGAAATGTCCCTGCAGCTTACCACAGAGCCTATATATCACCAACTGGAGGTTTTAGGATGGGGATCTTTGAGTGACAGATGTTTCCGCTGTCGAACCCGAGGGGCAGACATATACCACTGCCTTTGGGATTGCCCAGTAGTCCAGAGATTCTGGAATAGGGTGATGTCCTTCACAAGGGAACACTTAACAAACTACGTCCCTAACAACCCACTATGGGCCATATTTGGACATGTGGACACCCAAAGAACGCCCTGTGCACCGGGGAGTAGGAAGCTTCTATACATGATCTCAGCAGCAGGGATTAAAACAATCCTAAACACCTGGATACACGACACTCCCCCGCCCTTCAAAATGTTCCTGGAAAAGCTGTCCTACATCATGAAGATGGACTGGGTAGAGGCCTCACAAAAAAAAGGAATCGCATACCAAAAATTTTTTGAAACATGGAGTAGTTTTATCCCTTTATTACCGGATAGGATACAACAGGCCATAAAAGACTGTTTCAGTCTTACAACATGGTATCAACAACAACTCTTACTGGGAGACCCGCCTATATAGCTATATGCCAGCATAATAGCAGAGGGGACCTGGGGGTCGTGTGTCGCTCACCCGCTTGCTTCTGCAAATTGAGATGCTAAAAGGCGTCATTGTTTGACAAGTTGACTGATCTTTTGCATGTTAATGGTTTCCTGCACATGAAACGGTTTGTGTGAAGGAAAACTAGAGTGTTTTAAGATGTCTATTTCTTACTCAAAAATCTTGAATACTAATGGCTATCTGTTTGAGCTTAGACACCTATGTGCCTATAGATAATCTCATGCGGACACATTAGCTAAAAAGCATGGAGTTCAGCTACATTGGTCAACAGCGAAACAAGCTGGAAAAAGAAGACGCCTGCATCAACGAGATGGACTCATAAGCTCTATCGTTATTTAGTTTAATATTTTTGTTTGTTTAACAGAAAAAAAGGAAAAGAAGGCACTTCACTCGGTAAACGTTTGTAACCCATAAATGCATGTCTAGTGATAATCAACTATTCAACGTTGCTGTATTGGAGTGTTAATAAACACATTTAAAAAAAAAAAAAAATCAAATGTCATGCAAATTGATTTGCATTTTCACACCTACTGCACTAAAAAGTCTGTGCAATTGTACAGATGAAACCAGATGTTTCCATACACTATATAAAAAAGACAAATATGCATGTTTCTCTTACCATCTGTATTCACAGAAACATAATAATTAACCCCAATACTAAAATATAACTTTTATTAATACATCAATAAAATAATATCTATTCAAGACAAGCCCACATACTGTGCTATCTACAAATCAAAAAAGAGGGGAATCGACAACAAACAAAGGATAGATATCCCTACAGTTTACCCTGGTAAATGCTAACAATAGGTAAGGTAGTGGCCCCAAAAAGGGCGGCCCCGCCTCTCAGTGGCTCACCCTATATTATCACTATATTAAAGGACATGGTTTATGACATTAAAGGGTATGGTTTATGTATTACCTTGCACCCTGTTGGTTTTTTGTCTCTGAAAAGGGGTTTTATCTGTCCTTTAATATAGTGATAATATAGGGTGAGCCACCGGGAGGCGGGGCCGCCCTTTTTGGGGCAACTACCTTACCTATTGTTAGCATTTATCCTTCCGAAACGCCACTGTTTGTAAACAGCCCAACGAATCCTTAAAGATTTTTAAGTCCAAAAATGAAATTACCGAATTCTGAATCTCAAATGTGAACCTCAGACCTATTTCATTGTTGTTAAGGGCCCTTATAAATGAACCAAAGGACGTGCTCATACCCTGCCACAATACGAACACGTCATCGATAAACCTCACCCACAACAATACATTAGATATAAAGGATTCAAGTTCCTCTCCGAACACCAGTGTTCTCTCCCACCAGCCCAGGAACAGATTAGCATACGAGGGAGCACAAGGGCTCTCCATAGCCGTGCCCCTGAGCTGGTGGAAGATCCTGGGTCCGAAGAGAAAAAAGTTGTAGGTGAGTGTGAACTCCAATAACTGTAAGACAAGCAGATTATGTTGGTGATGTTGGCTGCTCCGCATCTGTAAAAAGGATTCCACTGCCTTTAAGCCCCAGTGGTGTGGAATGCTACTATAAAGGGCTTCCACATTGGGCGTGTACAAACAACACGCGCCTATTTAAACTACGGTAATGGAGTGGTCTATTAGGGACAACATCTTTCCCTGGCAGCCAGTGCTTATCTTGGATCTAGCATCTATGGATCCTCTATGGCTTATCCCCTGATGAAGGGTAGTGGATGCATCAATCTCAAGGAAAGTAAGATTCTTGTACTATGATATATGGACTACTGCTGTCTGTTTTTTGTAAATAGGGGTATGGTTTATGTATTACTTTGTACCCTGTTGGTTTTTTGTCTTGGGAGAGGGGTTTTATCTGTTCTTTAGGATAGTGATCGTATAGGGTGAGCCACCGAGAGGCGGGGCTGCCCTTTTTGGGGCGACAACCCCACCTATTTTCAGTATTTACTAGGGTAAACTGTAGGGACATTTTTCCTTTGTTAGTTGCCGGTTCCCCTCTTTTTTTGGTTTGTAGATAGCACTGTATGTGGGTTTGTTTTGAACGGATATAATTTTATTGATGTATTAATAAAAGTTATATTTTAGTATTGGGGTTAATTATTACGTTTCTGTGAATACTGGTGTGGAATTTAACCTTCTGTAAATTGATAGTAGCTGTGATTTCTCTTACCATCTGCCATGAAATCAGAATAAACCTTCCCCATTTTAGGTCAATTAGGAACCAAAATTATTTATATTTGCCAAATGCCAGAATAATTAGAGAGAGAATTTTTAAGGCATTTTTATTATGCATGTCTGGGCCCATCTTAAGTTTGCTAGAGAGCATTTGGAGGATCCAGAAGAGTATTGGGAGAATGTCATATGGTCAGAAGAAACCAAAGTAGAACTGTTAATGGACACATATTCCAAAGTGACTTGTTTTTGCAAGATCTTGAACAAAAAAAGCAATCCTTGTAGTGAGACAACCCCTTTAAAGCACCATTATACCTTTTACACTCTGCTATATTCAGGACTCCCATAGAAGTAAATGAGCTCGCAGCTAGCCGACCTGCGCAGTGGACTTTGCTTTGTGTGATCACCCCTTTAATGATTATTTATAATGTGCTTTACTGTTAAACTATAGAGGTTAGTAGTAGGATTATTATTGGTGGATGCGCACATTGTAGTAAATAGCAAGCACACGACACAAGCACTTTGCATGGCATTCCTCACACCGATCATCACCCATGCGGACATGTTTTTGTTTCTATGCCCCAAGAAGGTAGTAATAACACTGCAGGTTGGCATGTATTTTTGACAATCCTTCTGCATTGTTTTTTGTTTATGCAATGCAGAAGGGTGTACAGACAGTCGCGCCCCCTAATGGTCAAGCACCCCAGGGGGACACAGGGCGACATGTTAAAAAACTTGTCGGTTTTTACACCATTTTCTAAACCAAAAAAGAGGTGTAAATGGGCAGAAAATGGGGCAGTTTTATCAATAGTGTCTTCTCTTACACAGTTTAGTTTAGCTAACAGCTTACAATGCCCACATTTTCATAGTGTTAAAATTGGCGAGGTTAGAACTGTTAGTCAAATTTTGTACCACAATGAATTTGGTTACTTTTCCCAAAAAATGCGAAAAAATTTTTTGCATTTTTTGTCGCTTTTTTAACCCATGCCCTTTCCCACGAACCATGCCCCTTTTTGAAAACCCAAAGCCCCTTTGTGGGAAAAGGCCAAAAGCGTCTAAAAACCGTCAAAACACATGTAAATGGGCGGAATAGCTGTTTTTGGTGCAAATTGACCCGGAATTTTGGCGCAAAAGCCTGTAAATTGCCCCATATGTATGAACCCGTTTTATGTGGGGTTTAAATCTGGGGGGTGATATGCTTTGCACAAACATGATTATTTGGTGCTTTTTTTGCGCATTCAAAAGTGCAGTGTTCGGAGCAAAATGCCCCCTCACTCAAGTGCAGGGGTGGACGTACAAAAAAAAAAATGACTGGTCGCAGAAAATGTTGTTGCTGCACAAATTTGAGAAATAGAGATGGTTTGTATTTTTAAACAGTATTAAAACCTACATATTTGGTTTCACTGGAATCGTATCAAACCCGTGAAAACATTAACACATCAATGATACGGAAGAGTAACCGCCATAAAAACAAAAGCCCTGCAAACGTGGCGCAAGTATGTTTTTTTCACATTTCACCCCACCTAGAATTTTTTTTTTTACCCTTTACAATATACCTTTTGGACAGGCAATGGCACCATTAAAAAATATATCTTATCCCGCAAAATGAAAACCCTCATATGTCTGGGTAGATGGAAAAATAAAAAAAGTT